>JMQE01001866.1:0-10454 GCA_000731825.1 Hypocrella siamensis | reverse complement strand
TGTGTGTGTGTGTGTGTGTGTGTGTGTGTGTGTGTGTGTGTGAGAGAGAGAGAGAGAGAGAGAGAGAGAGAGAGAGAGAGAGACAGAGCTGACCGTTTCTACCCGCCCCCAGATGAACCCGTTCATCTCCTTCTGCCTCTACGTGGCAGCCCGGGTCTTTGTGCAGTATCTCAAGAGCCGACCGGACGACGTTCAGGCCGCCGACTCGTTGCGATTCCTGCTCTCGGCCATGAATGCGCTCAAACGACAGAACCCGTTGACCGAGTCATTCCTGGTGCAGCTAGATGTGGACTTTGAGGCTCTGGCCGTCCGCATCCCAAAGCTGAGAAACGCGTTTCCTCGACCCAACGGCAGCGTACGCATGCTCCTCCCCCCCTTCACCAGATGTTTGATGCAGTCTCGTCATCTTGTTGCTCTCGGCTAACAGACAAGGACCGCCACACAGCCCACATTCGGTCGCAAGATAGATCGAGCCGGGTTGCTGTGTGTTGATCCCGAGGGCGCTGCTCAGGGCATGACGACGTACAGAGAGGCGGGCAGCTACGAGGACGACGTCAACGGTCCCGAAATGGTCGATGGCCACGTTGAAGTCACAGCCGACGTCGCATCAGGGCCCCTTCGCTTTGGCGATGGACAGCCATGGGTCTCGGCAGACGCAGCCACCGCCCCGGGCCTGACGCCGAGCTCCGGAAACATGTACGATAGCACTGGTTCCGTCTCAACAGCCGCCGGTCACGGCTTCAGCGAAGTCCATAACATGGACGGGCCGTCGTCGTCTGAAGGCGGTCGGTCAACGGGACCCTCGCCCAACTCCAGCAGAACGACGTCTGACGCGAAATCACACATGACTCCTAGCATGAGCTCCACGCAAACCAACGCCTTCTATGAGCAGCAACAGCCTCAGCCGCCGCCGGGATTTGCCTCGGCGACATCGCCGTCCGGAGGAGGGGGTTTTCCCATGCCCAGCAGCGGCTGGACGGACTTGAGCGGCCAGCAGGCGCCTCCCAACATGACACCCGTCGGCCAGGGCGTCCTTCGAGCGCTCATGAACATGGGACCCATGGACGCCATGGATCTTTCATCGTGGGATGCAAACTAGACTGGGCCAAAATGTGCTGCATATGCGTGCGTGCGTGCGTGTGCGTGTGCGTGTGCGTGTGTGTGTGTGTTTCTTGGATTATTTCTTCTATATTTTCTTCTATATTTTTTATCTGCTTCCAAACTTGGTGTTCCAATTTGAGAAAACATGGCGGCAGTAGCATCTGTGGGCAAGCATGGGCAACGGCATGGGCGCGGTGGCGGCGTATTCAAGGGTCAAAAAAAAAACTGTAGCCGGGCGCTCAAATTTGTTTCCTTCTTCGCTTCTTTTCTTCTTTCATTTCTTCCGATTTCTTATTTTCTCCTGTCTGATTCTCACTGGGTCGAACCCTTCTTGGACAACTCCCTAACGATGATCTCGCAAAAAACAATGCAAATGACGTGGCAACAGATTGACTAGAAACGAAAAAAAAAATTCAGTCATCAGCCATGAATGCTAATGGGGCCAAGTCGGCGCAACGGGACCAGCTCAACGTAGATTCAGATTCTTGTTC
This sequence comes from Hypocrella siamensis, assembly GCA_000731825.1. Classification (NCBI taxonomy): domain Eukaryota; kingdom Fungi; phylum Ascomycota; class Sordariomycetes; order Hypocreales; family Clavicipitaceae; genus Hypocrella; species Hypocrella siamensis. Next base: position 8,862 of record JMQE01001866.1, on the reverse strand, counting down.
AGATATGTGCAGATGCTATGATACATGGTGGGTATCTATCCCAGGGAAGGAAAGGGAAGGAGAGAGAGAGAGAGAGAGAGAGAGAGAGAGAGAGAGACAAAACCGCCACCACGGCATCGTTCAAGACGCAGGGGAACCATTCTGCTGGCCAAATCTCCCTCTCCGCCTCCTGAGACTATCCCACTTCTCCTGAACCGTCACCAGTTCCCCATTCTGTCGCGCTCGCTTGCGTCCCTCGCCCAGCTCTTCAAGATCTTTGGTTTCCAGAAACCGTTCTCCGTCATCCTCAATCACTCTTTGGACATCAGGCAGGTACAGCCATGAGAAGATGGCCCCTACGACGGCAACGGAGCCAAACAGAAGAAATATGAGTCCCTGTTTCGTGTCACTCTTGTACGCCGAGTTGATGCCGTACACCACCACCACGGCCACCACGCTACCAAGTTTTCCGGCCGCCGCCGAAATGCCGTGACAGGTACATCGATAGCAGGTCGGAAAGATCTCGGCCGGAATGATAAACGTCAGAGTATTCGCGCCTGGTTTGTTTTGGTTTTTTAAAAAAAAAACCCCGTCAGTAATTTCGTCTGAATGAGAGCACAGCGCGACAGGGACACGAACCAAAGTTGAAGACAAAGTGGCCTATTGCCACAAAAACGACGGTCGCTGGGGCGGCAGCGGTTCGATGGACCGCGTAGTAGACTCCGCCCGTGATCATCAGGAACACAGCCAAGATGAGAAACGACGCCGTCAGCCATTGTCGGCGTGGAAATCTATTTGCACAAAGCACAAAACAGACGCTTCCGGCTATCGAGGCAAGGGAAACCGTCAGAAGATACTGTTTCGCTTGCTCAATCAGAACGTCATATATCGTGGCACACGGATGTAATACGTCCGTCTGCCATACAGGAATGCCCGACAGCTGCCACTGGGGAACGGCTGACGTTCCGCCTGGTACCGAGGAGTTCCAGCATTCCAGTCTTTCGTCTATTGGTGTCGGAGCTCTCGTCGCCCACATGTCGGAGAGAGTTCTCCTATTGTCAAGAGAGAGCCCGTAGAAGCTGACGTCGAGAAAGAACCACGTCATGCAAGTCCCAAGCAGATGATACCAGTTGCCGTCCCGGATGAAGTAATTATGCAGGTCTTCTCTGGAGAATTGAATCGGCATGGAACGGGGGGATATTTCGGGATGCATATTGTTCTGGGTTTGCATCTGGATGGAGCTGCCAAGACCACTGCCTCCCCCCGATGGCATTCCATAGACCCTCTGGGTGTCCATGATGGCCACGGCGGGCTTGTTCCGAACCTCGAGACTGTACAGGCCACAGTCGAAGAGGAAGAATCGAAAAAAGATGGCCAACAGAGCCGGAATCGCCCCCGAGCCGATCACGATGCGCCAAATGCCATCAACAGCTTCTCGGCATTCTACTTGGTGGGCAGTGTTGATGCCGCACTGCAACTCGGACAGCTGCTTGGTATCATTGAAGCCCAGCAGCACCCAGAGACCTACCAGTTGTGCCAGGGCTTGTCCAATGGGTTGCATGAGAAATACCGTCGACAACATCGTCGCTCTAGATTGTGTGCTGGACCATTCCGACGTGATGACAGCACTGAGAGGATACTCGGCTCCGATGCCTAATCATGAGGGCGTATGAGAGTTAGATATCAACGATGGGTAGAAGATACGCCGACCTGGCGACGCGAGAAGAACAAAAGAAGAGAAATTGGGTGGGGGGGCGTTCACATACCGATTCCCATGACGAATCGCCACCAGATGAAAAGGCTCAGAAACGACAGATCCTCCACTCCACGACTGCTCGTTGAGACCCCAATCGTTGAGACAATCACCAGGACAAGTTCAATCCCATATAGTCGAGTTCGACCAAAGTGGTCGGCAAGAAATCCGAAAAGTACCTGGCCCAAAACAGATCCCAGCAGAGTAAAGACATTGATGAGCAATGTGGGCCATTGTCCACCGTCAGGGTAGAAGACGAAAGCGACCGACGCGTTAATCACATTGGTTGAGAACAGATTGTACCTGTCACGTTTCGCGAGGCGGTCAGCGCGAACAAGTCGGGATTTTCTAATCATAAAAGTTGCTCTAGATGAGGATGAGTGCCTACGAGTCTGTGAGAAAGCCCGATGCCGCGACACCCCAGATCCGGAGATTCCATGAGTTCAAGTCTAATTCATACCGAAGTTGATGACGATCCTGCTCAGCCTTTTGGTTAGTCAAGGAGCGGCTTCTTGCGCCACCCTTTCTTTCCCACGATCAGGGAACTGCATGGCTCGCAACTGCTGACCTGCTGGTCCTGCGCAGGCAAAGCTGAGCTGTCGGGGCCTAGAAACCCTCGATTCTTGCGTCGGGACGCTGCCAAGTCCCAAGACATGCTGCGTGACTGAGGACAACGGCGAAATTTCGATTGGCCAGTAAATTGCGTGGAGTCTTGAGAGGTCACAGGTGCTTCAAAGTCCGAGGGACCAAGACCAGACCAACTGCAGGCAGGAAGACGAAATGGATTTGCACAGAGGAGCCTGACCAACTCTGGCTGGCGCTTGGCTTTTCACAGCTCGACAGACACGACCGCCATCACGGGCCTGGCGAGACAAGCCATGGGCGTTCGGTACAATGTTTTGGACATTTTGCAGACCGAGTCGATGCAAGCAGAAATCAGGGCGAGCATCAGACAAGGAGAGGGAACGAGTAAGCAAGGGTCATGCAGGCGCCAGAAAGGTGTCGGAGCTGGAAGCTGGCGGAGGGGGGAGGGGGGGCCAAATGACAGCAGCAGCATCGACAGCCCATGGTGACTGCTCGAAGCGAGCCAACGGAGAATCTCGTCTGCCTTCCCTGACTAGGCGAGTACCGTGGGTAGGTTGGTTGGTAGGCGCCAGCATATCGGGCAAGGCCCTGCGGCTGAGGCAAAGGGCGTGAGGCAGGAGGAGAAACGCATCGATAAGACATTGGACATCGGGTCCTGGTTGAGACGTCAGGCTCAGGACCCAGGGAAGCCTCGAGTGCAGGAAGAGGGCCGGAAGCTGGCGAGGCTGAATTGACATTGTCCCGAAATGACAAAAGTCTAGAATTGCGAAATCCCATTTGCGATGATCCATGTGCTGCCCATCCAGGAGAGTCTCGACTGTTGGCGCTGGTTGACGAACGTCATCATGGAAGTGCCAAGTCGGCCCAGGTCTGGAATTGACAGTGGGACAAGCAGCGGGTGAGGATGCCCCAGCGTGGGTTGAAGACTGTCGGATGAGGCCTGGCCAGGTAGGTAGGTCTTCGATGCAGCCCATCATGAGGTTGCGTCGGGCCTCGTGCGCGGCTCTCCCGCGTTTAGTGGAACGGCAGCAGTTAATTTCCCCGGGGCAGGGTCCCACACGACCGGCTACTAACAGCTAGGTGCGTGGTGGATGGCTGACGGCTGATGGCGGATGGCTGATGGCTGATGGCTGCATTGGCAGGCAGGTGGCAGGCAAGGTGGCAGGCAGCACTCGAGGGAAGGCAGGGATATGCCAAGCAGGCCGGATTGGTAGGCACGACATGACAGTTCGCTGCGTGCGAAGCGAGCAAAGGCAGGATAATTACGGAGTAGAAGCATCTACAGCATCTGCCCAACATCCCAGACGCCTCATTACTCCAGTAAGTCCTACTCCTGCAGTCCATGGTGCAATGTCGTAAGTCATGTGGACCTTGGCCCCGGAACAGAACCTCGCGCTCAGTGAAGCTCTCCAAGTCGCCTCGTGCGTGGACCATGCCCAAAATGCCCCCCTTGACCGCACTGTTGGTCAGCGAGGACGCCCTTAGAGATGGCTTGAAATGATCCAATGACAGCTGCTGCGCCAGCAATTTTTCTATCGCTGCACCCCAGCCTGCAGCTGCTGTGCGCAGGGCAGGTTGAATGTAAGATAGGGAGGTACCTCCCTGAGCTATCGCCATTTTGAATGCCATCTCTGGCCCCCCCTCTTCTCACCCAACCCGCTCCGTCAACCAACATATGTAGCGCGTGACTATGTACTTTCTTCCTTTTCCATTCTGCTACTCTAGTGTCATGATCTTCCTCGATTCCACTCAGTTGCCCTTTCTTCTCGCTCACCATTCGGGCTTGCGGGACTTTTTAGCACTGGCGCCGTCGCAGGCATGGCCGGTGCTTCTTGGTCCTCAGGCTCGTCTTTTACTTCCTCGTCGCTGGGTCGTCTGCCGTCCTACAACCGTTCCTACGTGAGCCCAGGCGATTCGGCGTGGACGCCTGAAACAAGAATCTCAACGCCACTAGGCCCGTCGACTGAAGACTCAAGCGCAGGCCAGGCGTACCTCCATCCGTTGGATCTGGGACCGCCTGGATTCCAGGCAACAATGTAGGCAAAAACATCATCTCACATCCTGCGTCCGAAGAAGTCATTGCTGTTCCACTCAAGCCTTTGGACGCTGACAAATGATCCGGTTCTCGTCCGACACAGAACTCTCTTTCAGAATACTCCCGAAGAGCACACTGTATACCTGGGGCCATGGGAGGTGATCGGTTCTGAGCACCGTCGAGTGCGGTGGCAGTGCAGTTATCAAAACGAGCTTCTCGAGCATTACCGTATGTATCTCAGAGCATGATGGACAAGTTGTGGCCGTTTCCGACCAATAGAGCGCATCGTCCGACAAAATCAATAAACTGACGACGTGTGAGAGTAGTTCCGTCAGGAATTCCAGCAGAGATCCACCCTCACACACTACACTCCCGTCATCGACAGTACCACGATCCCTCTGATGTGGAAAGATACCTCCTTTTTCAAGAACCTCATCGCGTCCGGTACATTTCTGACGAGGGCGTCTGCGTCCATGACCAGTATATATCAGTCAAGTACGAGTTCACTCGTGTTGACACATCCATCCAGTTTCAGAGCGATTTGCGTCGCAGGGACCTAGTTGGCTTTTTCGACGTCGATGTCGTATGGACAAACGTCCATGGGCGGACGGATAGCTTTGGGAATGTCAAGGGGATTGGAGCGATTCAACGATTGAAAATGTGGCGCGATCGGTACACCACCTTCCACTCACTGAGCCTTTTGGCCAACAAGACCAACGGTCAATATCGCGAATACGACGTTCGTATATTTGATGGTGAGATTCGAAATCGAGATCGAGATGACAGGCAACGACAGTTGCGGCTCCACGTTCGCGAGCGGCGCGGAAGCGCTTCAGATGAAATATCTCGTCGCAGGTTTTCATTTGCACGAGGGAGAAGGCCACGGTCCCAATCCACGCATCAAGACAGTCCAAGCAGCCCAATTCCGAGCTCCCATCAATCATCTATCGATATTGAATATCTGGGTATTCAGTTTAGTAAACCTTTACGTCAGTATAACTCAATCGATGTATTTGTCCGAGGAGCAAGACTGACCACACGAGAGAGCAGATTACCAGCAATTCCTCGACACGTGGTCATTTGCACACGGCAATGATCGTGATTTCCATGGAGTTCCCTTTCCTCCTAATCACTTTGAGCTGCCATCTCCTCAAATCATGCCTGGCCAGGTCACCGAGGGAGAATCATCAACTGACAGCGCACATTCGGGTCGTTGACTGAACTAAGCAAATTCGATGGGATGGGATGAAGCAAGTCAACTCCGTCAACTTCCTGACAGAACACATCCATCATGCCTGCTGGAGCATCCAAAGTCGATGGCATACGAGCTTAAAGGATGAAACATTCGAATCATGCGGACCAAAGCTGCAAGAGCGGGCGAATCACCAGGGCGGCTTCGATTGCTTGTTGAATCTACTGTACATTTCAACAGTAGATTTGAGCGTACGTCATCTCGGACTTCGGTTAATTCCGGCGTCTCCCGACGGCTAGCGGCGGCGATCTGCAACCTGGAGCGTAACGTGCCAGCAAAGCGACAGGCCATTGAGCCCCGCCAAAGCAAGCAGCGAGCTTGTCGTCATAGCCGCAGCCTGACCGGGCAGCGCTGTCAAAGCTCCGTTCATCGCGGTATAAACTGCCTGCATGCTGCCTGCTTTATTCCATTGCCCGTAAAACTTTGCTTCCATCGTCTGCATCTTTCATTTCGAGTCGAGCTGCCATCTGTCGAGCAGCTGAACCCATGCGCAAAGCACAACGCTTTTCCCGCCTCTTCCCGCATCCCCGTGATGACTATTGTGAATCATGAAGGTCATTCTCTCCGTCAACGCTGGGTCTAGTTCGGTGAAAATATCGGTCTATTCAGTAGATGCTGCGAGGAAAGAGCCCCAGAAGATAGCGGAGGCTCAGGTGACCGGTTTAACGGCGCCACCTATCGAGCTCAAGTACTCGCGGTATGGCGAGTCCGTCGTCGAGAGCGACCAAGTCAGTCAAAGAGTCGAAGATCAAGACGGCGCTTTTTCGCTACTCGTGGAAACTTTTGTGAATGATGGCGATTTGAGAGAAATCCGCTCTCGAGGCGACATTTCCATAGCGTGCCATCGAATTGTTCATGGCGGTGACTATGCGGAATCTCGGATCATCACCCAAGACACGTACCATCATCTTGAGGAGCTGAGTGACCTTGCACCACTACACAATGGAGCTGCTCTCGGCATAGTCAAGTCGTGTATCCAGCAGCTTCCTGGCGCGACCAATGTCGCCTGCTTTGATTCGCAATTTCACGCCACAATACCTGCTCATATATCTACTTATCCAATCGATCCAAAGACTGCAAAGCATAATCGACTGCACAAATATGGTTTTCACGGTCTGAGCTACGCTTTCATTACGAAATCGGTCGCCCAGTTCCTCGGCAAGGACGTGAGCAAAGTCAATCTGATTGCGCTGCACTTGGGTAGCGGAGCCAGCGCGTGTGCCATCAAGGGAGGAAAGAGCTTGGATACGAGTATGGGATTGACACCAGTGGCAGGTCTCCCAGGGGCAACCCGAAGCGGAAATGTTGATCCCAGGTACGTCTTGTGCGACGATCCATCAAGACAAGAGGCTGTGGAAGCTGACACGTGCCGGGCCGACTCAGCCTTATATTCCATTACGCGAGCGATGTGGGCAGACTGTCGCCGGCCTCGACCGCGCAACTGCACATCTCCAAGGCTGAAGAGATCCTCAACAAACAGAGCGGCTGGAAGTCTCTGACGGGCACAACGGATTTTGGAGTAATTGCCAGTTCAAATGAAGCCAAACACAAGCTGGCATTCGATATATTTGTGGACCGCGTATGTGGCTTCGTGGGGAGCTACTACGTATCTCTCCAAGGTCAGGTTGATGCACTCGTGTTCGCCGGCGGCATCGGAGAAAAGAGTGTTCGCCTTCGAGGCGAGGTGGCGCGCCGCACTCGATGTCTGGGATTTTCGATTGACGAGGCACGCAACTCTCGTGAGTTAAGCAAGGTTGTGGAGGACGTTGGATCCGACGAAGCCCGTCATCGAGTACTGGTATGCCAGACGGACGAGCAATTTGAAATGGCCAGAGCCGCGACTGAGCAGCAGGAGCTTTGGAGCTGATGCTGGAGGCAAGGATGCGTCAGTGTCCTCCGGGACGTGCGGGAATGGCGCCGGCCCCAATAAGCTTGTGCGCTAAGCATATGTGCGTAGGTATACTACGTGACAGTACGTAAAGTAAAGCAGCGATCGGCCTTGGCGGGATTTTGCGCGGAAATAGCAAGCATTGCCTCGTTTGATTGCATTCCCCGATCCTGCCACACTTGCCACGCAATGCTTCCACCCAACGTTGGAACGGGCGGCGCATGACGTGACGAGTACACACTATTTCTCTACGAATCTGCAATTTCCATGTCATGTATTCCAAATACTTGGGTACCTAGATAGTCAAGGCGAACCTATTACGAGTGTTGGAACGGGGAAACTAAACACCTACCTACTTTTTGTAAGTGCTGCAGGCTGGTTGTTGGTTGCTAGGCACTTGAGCGCGTCCATGTGTGTATGTGTGTGTACATATATGTATGTACGTGTGCATATGCGTATGCGTGTGCGTGTGCGTGTAGATCAAGATTGGAGACGTTTTTCTCTATCCACCATCCTAACCTGGCAAATTGGATAGGGTTGCAAGCAGTCAAGCAGGAAGATATGTAAGCACTGTATGCACGCACGTACAAATATATGTACAAAATGGACGAAGCACTTGTGCGTCGACATATTGTATGTTGTGTCCACACTATGAACGTGCATGTGCATGTCCTCCGTAGAATGTATGTACGCCGTCCACTGCGCAAGAAAATGGAGACGTTCCGTACAGTGGTATAGGTCTCGGACTGATCCAGGCCGGCGTCATCAAGCTCGACGCGTAATCTTGGAGGTCTCCTGGAAGCTGCTACAAAAGTGGTTCCGGCGAAAGGAAAGGAAGTGGTTTGTTGAACGGACTACTCGACCTGGTCCATCGGAAATGTTCCGAAAAATCACACAAAAAAGCACAGTTCATAGAGTCGTGCTCTTCCCGAATTCCGTTTGTGTGGTACATGTAATGTATAATGCGTTATTGGTTCGTTGGGTCTCGGCAGTGACGGCATCAGGACCGTAACTTGTGTCGACTCAGCCTCCCCTTGCGACGTGCAATTCGGTAGGTAGATAGGGACGTAGTCGCTTGTTGGCCGAAACACTCTGGCCGCTTGGTCGGGTAGACCGAGGCGCTTCGCTCGGAAATGGGAACCGTGGGGACCTTTTTTTTTTTTTCGGAGCGTCCACCTTGCGTTTCTCGGGCCTCCCGTCTCGCTTTTACTCCGTTGGCTTTCTGCTGTCTGCCTGGATTATTCCATTCTAATTTCGTTTCTTCCTCGTTCAACTCAGTATGCGGGCGTCATTATGTGCGTAGTTTGACATGTAGAAAGCATTGGTGATGCGGAAACCTTTCTGGCCCCCCCCCCTTCTTCCCCCCCACC
>JMQE01001865.1:0-10459 GCA_000731825.1 Hypocrella siamensis | reverse complement strand
GGGGGGGCGGTTCCGCGCATGCGGGGCAGTACTCGTCGCGCGAGGCCCAAGTGCGCGGCTGCGCGGAGGGGAGGGGGGGTTTCCATTACGAAGCACGCCGGTGCAGAAGGGCGGGAAACGTATGGACTTGGGCGAGCGAGTGTGTCCAATCCCCCCCTTTTTTGTTATATATATTTTTCCTCCCTGCACGCACTGCAGTATATACGACGTATTTGCAAGGCTGCAAATGCCGCTTCTGTGGCTAACATGACTTCACAATGGCTCGAGCGTGTTTGCGCGGTGCACCTACCTGCCTACCAGTTGGTGACGAAATCCACCTCTGTTACGGCCTACTGGTCACTGCTCTCTATTTTCCTTTGACTACCTACCTAGGGAGGTAGTCGGTATACCGCGACATACCAACTCATCCGGCCGTAGACGAGACGAATACTAAATGAGCCCTTTTTCCCTTCGCCATTCATTTGCAAAACCCTGTCAGGCTTCCGAATCAAAAATTGCCATCATACGTCACGGAGTGCGACCGCTCCTTCTCCGGCTATAGGAAAAGGCCGACGGCGAATTGGTAAAACCTGCGTGCCTCGCCTGCGCAAGCCAGACATCTCCGTAAACCACGGCCAGCTCATTATTGTACACGTGGTCAATTTCATCATCTCAGCATGGCGTCCTCGCTCTGCGCCGTGTCCAAACTCCGCATACATGTACATATATGTACGTACATGTGTATCCCGGAATGCGGCCGCGCTGTCGACGAAATTCGAAAGGAAAAAAAAAACGCCCTTTCCTTTTTCGGCCATCAATCTCTCATTGGCCAAACTTGAAAAATCCACCCCAGACACCAGCACAGATGTGCTACGCCGCCGCCCCGTGAAAGCAACTTTGCTCCAGGACTTTTAAAGCCGCTAAGCCCGGAGGTGGGTTCAGAGACAAAGAGAGACTGGGTCCTGCCGAATTAGGCAATCAGTCTCGCGAAGGGCCGTCTTCAGGGATACTACTATTCCAGCCCAAGTATTGCGAGGATAATGATGATGGCAGAACGGGCGACAAAGATGCAGGTATAAAAGAGGAGATGGTCCTCGTTGATCTGGGCCGAACGAGAGGATGGAATATCATCTCGCAAGAAACAGCATTCAATCTCTTCACAGAAAAAAAAAATTCCATCTCGGTTTACACTGCATATATTCCGCCCCTTGTAACTCGTCTACACTCTTCTTGTTCGTCAAGAACCTGGCCATGGCATCCGTCACGCATTCAGAGTTTGGCGCAGACACCGAGGGCGTTCAGGTCGCCGAGGCCTTTGCTCAAGGCATCCGAGGCAAGACGGTCCTCATCACAGGCGGCAATCGACATGGTCTTGGATTTTCTGCCGCCCAGGCCATTGTAAGCAAATCCCACCTGTCTTTCTCTTTCATGTTTCTCCCCCCCTTCCCCCAAGATTACTTCTTACTCGGGCCCCAGATGAGCACCAAACTGACTGGCCCAGGCTTCGCAGTCGCCCGCGCTCATCATCCTCGCGGGGCGCACCGTGTCCAAGGTGCAAGAGTGCATCGACGCGCTGCGGGATGAGTTCCCCAACGTCGGCTACAGGACGCTGCAGGTCGACCTGTCGTCGCAGGAGTCGGTGCGCGAGGCGGCGGGCCAGGTGCTCGCGTGGGACGACGTGCCGGCCATCAACCTCGTCATCAACAGCGCCGGCGTCATGGGCGTGCAGCAGCGGACGCTGACGGCCGACGGCATCGAGCTGACCTTTGCCACCAACCACGTCGGCCACTGGCTCCTGACGTGCCTCGTCATGCCCAAGCTCATCAGGGCGGCCGGCACGGCGCCCCGCGGTGCCACGCGCATCGTCAACGTGTCGTCCGGGTCGCCCACCGTGGCCAGCATGCGCTGGAGCGACGTCAACTTTGGCACGAGGAACGGGGACCTGCCGCCCCAGGAGCAGCCGCCGTACCGGATGCTCGAGGCCTGGGGGTACTCGAACGCCCAAGACGAGGCCTACATCCCCCTCGACAGCTACAACCGGAGCAAGGTTGCCAACGTGCTCTTTGGCATCGCCGCCAACCGACGCCTCTTTGCCCGCCACGGCATCCTCTCCGTCGCCGTCCACCCGGGCGTCATCAAGACCAACCTGGGCCGCAACTTTCCCCGCCAGACCCTCGACGCCCTCGACGCCATGACGGCCAAGGACCTCATCCACTGGAAGTCGTTTGCCGCCGGCTCCTCCACCACCCTCGTCGCCGCCCTCGACCCCAATTTAGCCGTCGGCGTCGGCGTCGACGAGCCCGCCGACGCCCCCTCCGAAAACAGAGGCAGCTTCCTGGCCGATTGTCAGATTTGCGACAACACCAACCCTCTGGCCGTGTCGAGCCTCGAAGCCGACAAGTTGTGGGACTTGTCGGAGAAGCTGACCGGTCAAAAGTTTGCTTGGTAGGGTAGAGACTGTAACACGGCCGAAGGCTAGGGTAGGGGGAACAGCGCTTCGGGAAAAAAATCTGGCTGCCGCCTTTTTCATTCGCATCCTCATTGAATGAATACTTTTTCCTGTGCCAATTTCACATGTGTATGTTCCAGGGTGTTGAGGCTGCCGCGCCAAGCTCACATTGCAGTGTCAGCGGTTTTTTTCTTTTTTTTTTTGTGGTCAATGTAGGATATGCTAGATGCGTGATTGAATTTAAAATTGGAAAAAAATAAAATCCAAAATTTCATAAAGATTTGCTGAACGGTTTTATTCTTGTTTGTAGTTTTTTTGTTTTCTTTTCTTAGGCAAGACCCGAGCTCCCCGTCCTCGGTTTTGATGGGCCAATCCATAAAGTAAGTCTGCGGATCTCGAGCGTGGCGTAGAGTACGAGGCCTGTGTGTTCCGACGACTCTAGTCGCTCATGAGACTATGGCCATTGTGAACGAACGATGCCGAATTGACAGGAGCAGAAGCCGAAAATAACACCGCGACCGAGTGAGCCACGGCAGCACAATAGTCAAAGACACGCTTCTCAACACCAGGGCTCATTCATGTGTCATGCTTGTTCATTCAATAAAAAAAAGACATGCATACATCATCCATCTGACCGTTTAAAAAAACAGCCCAAACTGACGACTGTCTGTCCATCTCTGCCAGTGTGCGAGCAACTTTGGTATCGGTGCTGCCACGTTTCCAGAACTGCAACACTTGCATCAGTCGACATGGCACAAGAAGGCACGTCGGCTCGTCATTCTCTTCTGCAATCCCTTGCTTCTGCGCATGCTGTATCCTGCTTCTTCTTCAACAAGACGACCGGCAATAAAAGAAACAAATGATAAAGCTAGTCTTTTCCACGTCTCGACAATTCCGCCAAAGCATAACCACTCATGTATGCTTCTCAACGTCGATAATCTGATTGAGCTCCGTGCACTGTCCTTCCAATACAAAGCGTTTGGGAGCGACTACGCCGTGGCAAATCTCTCCTTCCGCTCTCCCTTCTCCAAAATTGGTGGAGGTGCAGGGATTTTCCGGAAAAAGACGTATCGCTTGACGAACCACGGAAGCCACGTAAAGGTTTCGTAGCTCAGGAATTGCTTAGTAGGAACTGAGAAAACCTCTGTCCGATATGTTAGAGAACTCTGTGTCTGTGTCCCGTAGGACCTAGAAAGTGACAGGAAGTCTTGGAGGTGTATGTTCTTACGATCGATTTCTTCCAGCGTCAGCTGCTTCGTCTCACGCACGAAGCAGAAAATCATGACCCAAGCAATGAGGTTCAGACCGGCGTAAAACCCGACTGTGCAGCGAGTCAGCCATCAAGGGAAAAAAAAAGTCTGCAGATCGGCCAGCTCTCCCACTTACATGCACCAGTGGAGGTCATGACAGTCTTCATACGGGGAAAAGTAAGACCGAGAATTCCGGCTAGAATCAAGCTGGTCAGCACATTGCTGATGAGTCTCATCGAATGACGAAAATCGTTTACCAAATGTGTTGTTGATGCAGACGGCCCAAGCCATGCCTTGTTCACGCTGAATCGTAGGGAAAACCTCGGCGGAGTACTGGAATGCAACTGGACCTTCTCCCAGAGAGTAGCAAATGGTGAAGAGATATACGAATCTGTCTCATTGCGGTCAGATGTGCGCGTTGCGGGGACGGCCTCATGAGGCCTTAGGGGGGAAGACGGTAAGCAACTCACAGGACAACGGGTCCGATTCTTTCTCCTCGAGGTCTAAAGTCGCCGGCGGGATTCTGATCGCCAGTTGACGTGATTTGATAGGCGCCGTTGGGGAGGAGCGACAGCCCAGCGGCCAAGAGGAAGATGCACATGAGAGGAAAGGTCTATCAGGAATATTAGCAAAGGCAATAAGCAAAAGCAATTTCCATTTGATTCTGCTGCCGGTGAAGTTGTTGGTCTGTCAACATACAATCAACGTCAAGGTCCTCCGACCCTTGGTGTCGATGAGGAACAGCGTCGGAATCGTTGCGATAACTTGAATCGCGCCGTATCCGAGAGATGCGTACAAAGCTTGTTCGGCCGTGTAGCCAACGCTCTCGAAAATGGAAGAGCTGTAAAAGGAAATGACTGTTTGGCCGTTTTGTCAGCCTCGTCCCATGGGCGATTCCGAGTGAGAGAAGGAATGATTGGCTTGGTGATACTGACTGTTGATGCCACACATCTGCTGCGCAATCATGACGGTTGATGCACCGTAGTTGGCACGACGAATCCTGGGCACGGCGAAGCAGTCCCATAAACGAGAAAAGTAGCCAGCGCCACGAGCCTCCCTCTTCTCCTCCTCGAAGATGACATGGGAGTAGTAGAAGTCGCGCGCGGCAATGATGGGATGCGCTCGCAGTTTGAGCATAGACCGAAATCCATTGGCGTGCCTTCCATGCTTCATGAGCCATCTTGGAGATTCTGGACAGAAGAAGATGCCGATCATGAGGATGAAGGACGGGATGAAGGCAGATCCCAGCTGGAGGCGCCAAGCAATCCTACCAGTGTCCTTGACAATGACATTGGCGCAGAAGCCCAAGAAGATGCCTGCAGAATGTCAAGTGTCAGCGCACGCAACAAGCAAGTTCGTCGGTCGATCCTCCGATCGACTGCAAGGGAACAAAAAAGATTTGACATACCGGCAACGACCCAGAGTTGCCAGAACATGACCAGGGCACCTCGGATTCGGGCGGGAGCCATTTCGGCCGAGTAAATGGGAACCGTGGCGTTCTTGGCGCCGATGCCAATGCCCATGACGAAGCGGGCGGCGAAGAGGCCTTGCCATGACTTTGCAAAGGCCGAGCCGATCGGGGTGGCAGTCAGACAGGCGGCTGTGAGAAAAATTTCGCCTCTTCGGCCCAGGTAGTGATTGAGTGGATCGACGATGAACGCGCCACTAGAGACGATTGAATATTAGTGAAAGGAGAAAAGGACAAAAAAAAAACAAATGTGTTGGGCGATGCGAAATGCCAAATGGCAGGCTGTATGCGAAACGCGACGTGATTGTCGGAAAAAGGCAAAAATAAAAATGATAAAGGGCCGCGATGCTGTTCTGCATAGGCCAGGTGGAAGGAAGGGTGTCGCGTCGCACTTACATGAGGCCTGCCGTGAGGAAGATGATGGAGTTGACCAGTCCAACTTTCCACTCATCATCGCCGGGACCAGAGATGCCAAACTCTTGTGGAAAGGACAAGTTTGCGCCGTTTGCTCCCGTCTGGTCCCATCCCTGTGTGGCCGCGCCAATGGCACACAGGCTAATGGAATACCAGAGCATGAAGGGACCATGCCACTTGTGGTCCCTCTCGTAGATCAGGGCGCTGCGCTCGTCCTGATCAATGACGGAGAGAGACTCGAATCTCTCGGGATCACGAGCAATGAGAGCTGCCCGGCCAAAGAGGTCGGCATGCTCAGGCATGCCTTTGGACTCGGCAAAGGCCCTGGCATCGCGGACTGCTTCTTCCTCAGATGAACGCTGCGCGGCAGCATTAGCGACAGGCCCCCGTGTCGAACCAAGCTTTCGACTTGCGACCTTGACTTTACCTTGAGGGGATTCTCTATAATGTTGAGAGCAACGGATTGACGGCGCGGGTGGTCAATGTGCTCGTCGCGAGCCGTCTCGTTTGGGGAGTCTGACGAGTTTTTCTTCTCCATGATTGCCAAGAAACTTGTTCTGAAAACGTCTTGAGGCGGAACCGGAGTTGAGAAGGAGGGTCAAGCAGTAGAGGACAGGCGGCAGGGCCTTTTAGATATTTACGCCGGCGACGGGAAGACAACAAGACATTACGGGCAGACCGGGTTTTGATCCACCAGCAGTGTGAGTGACCAAAGCATCCAGCCTCTTAGCGTGGCGTCAGCGCTGATGGGCGGCGCCGAGCTCTTCAGCTGGGCCGGTGAATGTCTGCTATTACGTCGACACATCGATATTGAAGCCCAATCTGGGGACCAACAAGGGCCGAGGGGGACATAGACTGCTGCCTGGAGAGCTGCTCCCACGAACCATGCAATGTCCACCGAATAAGCGTTTTGCGGAGTCAGAGTTTAGCCTGGAACTGCGTCCCCACCCGTAAGCGCGTGGCGTCCTCTTTGCTGTAAGCACCTGATGTTTAGAGGCAAAGAGGGACAAGGTCGCCAGGAGAGCGCTGGAAGTTTCCGCTCGAAGGCAGCCTTGGGCCGGCCGAGGGCGAGTCGTGCGAGCCTCCGCGCGGCGGTACGTACATTGGAAGCGAGGAATTGACTCAAACCGTCTTTTGCTGTGACCTCCCCCCCCCCCCCCCCCCCCCTTTTTCAGCCGCCTTCCGTCGGTCAGTCGATTGGACGGGCGCTCGCTCTGTGGAACCATGGTCTGGTGCTGATTATTGGCCAGGACCGACATGGCGCCATCTGTGGCCGCTGGCAGCCGTTGATCAAAACGTGCGCCCAGACGGGACGAGAACATTAGGACGACATTGTTCCTTGACCGGATTCCAGGCAGCTAGATTTCTTGCCCTGTGAGTGGTTCGTGCTCGGCAAGCCGCTGCCAAGCTGGCTGAAGGCGAGCGGGAAGAACGAAAGAAAAAAGTCGTGGCACGTCGCACAGCTATCAGAAGGTCCCCCCTTGTCGCCTGGGGCCAGGCCCCGTGGGTTACCGCGGAGAAGGTGGGCGGGGCCTGCCGCCACACACCGTCACATTGATTGGACTGGGGAAGCATGGCAGATCCTGGAGCAGATCCTGGAGTCGGTTCGGATTAGTACGTGCTGTAGCACGCAGCAAGGAAAGAAAGGAATGGGGCACAAAAAGTCAGAAAAAGGGTTTTTTTTTCTGTCGTTTCTGGTCAAAAAGTCCGCGCCGATGGGCGAAGTGGGCGGGTGGGGCGGTGTTCACGTGCAACGCCGGAAATACGAACGAACCCTGAGAGGAGGGACGGACCCAAAGGCAATGAATGGATGAATGAATGAATGAATGTCTTGGGGAAAGCAGATACCACTTCGCCACATGTCTGGCTGGGCTGGGCTGGGCTGGGCTGGGCTGGTTGTTTGCTCTGCTTCGGTTAGACAACAAAGAGTCACTGCGCATTTCTGGAAATTGGAGTCACCCTAGCAGAAAACAGAGACATTCATCAGAGGGATTTTTCGCCTGATCTCTACCCGGCGTTTCAAGTCTTTCCATTGACTGCAGCGCCACCGTTCCGCGGACCAGCCAGCTGCTGTTGACAGAAGAGGGGAAGGATAGAAAAGGAAAAGGAGGGAAAGGGAAGGAGGGGCCGCAAATTTTCGTGATGCTGCCACGACGGGAATGCAAAGGTGCCCTGCATTTTTGATACTCTGCCGCAAACCATGTCTTGTCCCCTATCAGATAGTAAATAGATGTCTAGCCGCATTGCCGCGCGAAGGGTCGGTCGATGGAACAGAAACTCTCTCAGTCGACTCTCTTTTGCCATGACTGCTGCCACTTGCCGTGTCCCCTGCCCTCACACACACACACACACACACTCTCTCTCTCTCTCTCTCTTTCTCTCTCTCTGTCTCTCCTTCTCCCTCTCCCGCCCTTGCCATCTTTTTTTTTTTCTTCCCCCGCCCACCCCCCAAAAAAAATTGGGCGATCGGACGGGGGTCTTTTTTTTTTCTCTTTGCCCCTCAATTTCCCCACGATATCCACGATGGAGTCGGTGGTTCCACCTCCACAATCATAACCCCCATCTTGTTCATTGATCCTGAGCGATTTGTTGGTCGGTTTTGCCTCAAAGCCTCGTTGGTCGGAGCACAGCACGCACCATGTGACCTACGTTTTGGCCAAACAGAGTTCCCATCTCCGTTGGCAGGGAAAGGGTAATACCGTCGCGTGACGCCAAAAGGTGCATCTAGAACATCATGTCCGAAAGCTTGGACGAGTGAACTGGGGTAAATGCGAGGGGAATTTTTCTTGCTATTGATGCAAGCCAGAGAGACCCTCTTGAGCAGTCATCAAAAGAAGAAATTCCTCGTCCGCGACGCAGCTATAGTAGTTCAAAACCCAAGAGCGACCCTTCTCGCGCACGCAGGATGGCAGCTCTTACCACCATAATTTGCTTGTCTTGAAGTCTCATTATCCCACGTTGTCGGACAAGAATGGTCCTGAATACTGGATCAAGCCGTGGCTGCTTTATCTTCCGCCCCCTGTCTCTCTCTCTCGTTTTCTCTGTCTCTCCCGTCCCCCCGCCCTTGAAGCTTTCGGAGGGGGAAGAAGCAACAACAGGAAAAAAAAAAGAAAAAACCCCCCCCCCCCCCCCCAGAGACACACACACACGCACACACAAACGCACACACAAACACACCGGCGGTGGCTGCTGATCACGCAGGTCACATGCAGCCAGCCGACCGGAAGAGGCTAGGACTCGACTCTCGTTGATCACCTCCGAGAGGCCTGTCCAACCTCGAGATAGGACACTTGGCCGCAAAAGGGCCGAACGGCGAGCAGGATTTTGTTAGGGCCTATGCCTTCTCATTTGTTTGCTCCCCAAGTCTGCTTCTAGGCGCACCAATGTAACCCCCTGTTTGCACTTTGTCGGAGCGCCTATGCATGTCTCGTACCCAAAGATCCTCGTTGCCATGAATCACGGGACACGATGTAACCTCGATACTTATAAACGCAGGGCTGTCGCCCGGACATTGATATAGTGCTCAGGTCATTTTTTTTAAATCCAAAGATTTCCTCCCCTCTCTTCTCTCTATCTCGCTTGTGCTACGCTTTTTTCTTTTGCTTGCTTGCTTGCTTGCTTGCTTGCATCTGCGTAGTTGACGGAGAAATTCGACAAGTTCGCTTACAGGCGAACAGGTGCTTCGTGAGCCAAGAAAAAAATGGACGTAAAAGATGAATCGGGAGGTGTTTACGAACACAAGGACGAAATCCACCATGGCACCAAGGTTGGCGTGCAACAATCCGAGGTCCTGGCCAACAAGGACCTCATGAGCGATGCGTTTGACGGCGAGAACCGCGAGCACCAGATGGGAGTGTGGGAGGCGGCCAAGAGTCATCCATGGGCATGCTTCTATGCATTCATCATGTGCTTCACCATTGTACGTTTCAGCAAACCCCTTTCTGCTCCTCTCCCTTGCCAGGCTTGTAACGGACGACTCGAAAAAGTAAGGGGGGAAAGAGATGTGCTAAGTTTCCAAAAAAAAAAAAAAAAAAAAAAAAAAAAACAGATCATGGAGGCCTTTGACATGTTCCTCAACGGCAACTTTGTGGCCCAGTCGGCCTTTCAGAAAGAATACGGCGTCTATGTGGAAGATAAAGGTTGGACGATCGAGACCAAGTGGCAGAGCGCCCTCTTCCAGTCCGGCCAATGCGGCGCCTTTGTCGGCGTCTTCCTCGCCGGTCCCATCACGAACCGCATCGGCTATCGCTGGACGACTATTCTCGGTCTGGTCATGATGAATGCCACCATCTTCATTTCCTTTTTTGTAAGTATAGAGAAAACCCCCCCAAAAAACCCTCAGACCTCTTCAAGACGGGTGATTCGTCTTCGTCGTCGTACTCAGTCTTGATGCCGCGTCTCACACGTCAAATCTTTTTCGCAGGCCAAGTCACTCGCCGTCCTCGTCATCGGACAGGCGTTTGAAGGTGTGCCATGGGGCTTCTTCATTGCCAACGCGCCCGCCTACGCGAGCGAGATTGTCCCTCTGCCCCTTCGAGGTGCCTGCACGGCCACGCTGCAAATGAGCTGGTCCATCGGGCAAATCATCGTCGCCGGCGCCACCTACGGCACCAACAAACGAACAGACGAGTGGGCTTGGCGCCTGCCTCTTGCCCTGCAATGGATCTTTCCCGTGAGTATCTCTCGTCCTTCCCGTATCCTTTGATGCTTCACACACAAAGAAAGCAGAAAAGTGAAGTAGAAGAAGAGGAGAAAGAAGAAGAAGAGGAGAAAGAAGAAGAAGAGAAGAAAAAAAAAGAAGAAAAAAAAGAAGTAAAAGAAAAAGAAAAGAAAAAAAAAAGAAAGAAGAAAAAAAAGAAAAAAAAAAGAAAAAAAAAAAAAGAAGAAGAAGAAGAAGAA
>JMQE01001864.1:0-10465 GCA_000731825.1 Hypocrella siamensis | reverse complement strand
GAAGAAGAGGATTAGGGAAAGGAAAAGAGAAATAGGAAAAAAAAAAAAAAAAAAAAAAGAAACCTGAATAAAAGATACAAGTATGGAAAAAATGGAACAAGAGGCCTAAGCTAGACCTGGAGAGCTTCGTGGGCATTGCTGACAGCGCGACATCTTGTCTCACTACATCTCACTACACTTTGGTGGTTTCACAGATTGGTTTGGGGGAAATATTTCAGAATCAGGAGTTTGAAGAAAAGGATGTCTGGTTTCACAAGATGTGATTCTGGCTGATATGCTCCAAGGTCAAGGCCGAGTTCAAGACGAGTCGACCCGGGGCGCTGTGATGACTTTTCGAGTCGCTGGATAGGGAGGAGCAGGAGGGAAGAGGGGAAAGGGGAAAGGGCCATTTCACAAGCGCCAGTACACGAGCTGTCTCGAGAGCGGATGCATCATGGAGTCACTTCAATTCCGGATCGACCATTGATGACGAAGCTTATGAAGACAGATCTTGGTGGCAGTCTTCCAACTCTCCATGCTTGGTGAGCGCGAGGAGCTGTCGAAAGATGGTATTCGCAGAGAAATATGTCCTTGTCCTGCCCCGTCCGCCGCACTCTCAAGACCTTGACGCTGTGTCAGATGGGAACGGGGTCAACTTCGTATAACGGGTGTCGGAAAGCCCCTTTCTGGTGTACATGGCTGCTCATGTCAATGTCGCCACTTCACCGACCATCCTTGGGTGCTTTGGAGAGACTCTTGGAGCTGATTTTGATGACGACGACATCAAGTACCAGCAAAGGCGTTGCGTGAGTGTCCAGGCCATGCCCCTGTCAAGCGCCTCCTTGTCTGGAGCCCCATGATGCTTGAGACAGAAGCCGTCGAGTGAACTCCCAAGACTAATAAGCTCACTTCTTGGCGTCCGTAGGAGGCAGAACCGATCGAATCGTTGGGGAAGTAGGTGGGTTGATACGCGCTTTCTAATGGTGGCTGCATACTTTTCAGGCTAGGCAGACTGGCAGACTGGGAAAACGCAGCTGCGTAGTGGAAAGCCCAGTGCCGGATAGGATAACAAGGACGCCACGAGGAAAAGTAGCACGTCGCCGATCATCCACTGATGAGTCGGGAGCGGCCACTCGCATCGCCCCGGCTAGAAGCACAGCAACTGTAGTTTTTTGTCGACCCCTGCTCTTGCTGCTGTTTAAAAAGCAAAGAATGCATTGTGACCATTTTGAGTCCTCCACTTGATACATATGATACATATGTACATATGTACCTACATACTAGGTATGTATCTACCTAGTACATACCTAGTACCTATACGTACTTGTGCTGGGTGCCGAACTGCAGCACGCTACCGTGGCTGCTGCAAGTCTGACACCAGCATGGCAGTCTGGGACTTGTCGGAACGGCGCTCCATCATGATATCGTCATTTTTGCCGACTCTTTGACGATGGATCGGTAAAGACCAGAAAAAGTAGAGAGGTGGCTTGCAGCTTTCAGCTCAGCGTGCAGCTGCTGCAGCTGGCAGCTGGCTTGCGAGACGGGTCCACAGCCCACACACAGTACGTACCTACTTGCACCCTTTTTATTTTCAGTGCAGTGGAGCGCTCCGTATGGTCGACTGGTCTCAACGCCTCTTTTCTCTGTCATTGGACAGGACCGTCTTCGTAGCTGTCTAAACTACTGCCGCGGATGACGACGGCCGATACAACGCTCCCTCTTGGCATGGCTCGAGCATTCGGACCAATGGTGGCTGCACGCGGGACCCGACGGATGTCGCTACCCCAGCTGAAATATTTCCCTGGACCCTGAACCAAGGGCCCTCATCCAAGGTCAGGTCTGTTCGCTGGCAATTGTCAGTCGAGATCATCCGGGGCCTCGCCAGTCTGCGGCCTTGCAGATGGAGACGGCGAGGCGGATATCTGGGCTACAAATCTGGACCTGTTCCATCCCACTTGGCCCCTCGACTCTGAGCAACCAACTCATCAAAGGTCTTGTCGTTTTGTCCAATTGATTGATGGCTTGAGCTCTAGTGACGCCACCTTACCTCCCCATCGTCGCCGCCGGTTCTTTACTTGCTTGGGGCCTCCCCCGTCAATGAAAATGCGCGATGCGACGAGAGCCAGCCCAGCCAGCCACATCTTCTTAAGCCAGTTAGTTGCCAGTGGGTTGAGGCTGGCAATAGCATCCACTAGCACGCTGCCTACTACTACCTAGTAGGTGGCAGGCATTGTAGCCGGGGGTCGATGGGCTTGGCCGCTCCAAACCCGCCTCCTAGCGGCGCCGCGATTCCCGACTTGCGAATTGTGACGGACCTGCGGAGAAGCACGTACAATGGAGTTTATATGCTGGCGTCTTCTCCCAGATTGCTCTTTCATCAAGTTGGGCCCATCGATCCTGTCCAACTCTCTGCACTTTGGCTCGACACTCAGCGTCTCTCACTTCAGTGTCCAGGCTTGTTTTCCTTTCTTTTTTCTTGCAAAAATCTTCACAATGGGTCTTCGAGGTCTTTTTTACACTCGTCCCAGATATGTGGAACCACAGAGCGCTGCTCAAGGCCGTGGTGGCTCTCTTTTCGATGTCAGGAGCACCAGAAGCGATCAAGGTTCCCTGAGATCAGGCCATTCGGGTCCTCTGCCCGGTATTCCTGAGTCTCTGGCCTTTGACAAGATCATGAATGGTGCAACATGTCCAGTAAACTTTGACCCCCCTTCCGAGGACTTACAAGCCAGTTGTTCGGGCTGACCCAGTTGACATGACAGCCCATGACGGTCCGAGACTTCATGAACTACCTAATCTATGTTGAGCACTCAGCCGAGAACCTACAATTCTACCTCTGGTACAAGGACTACGTCAAGCGATTTGATGAAGCGCCAGCTTCCGATAGGTCCCTGTCCCCCGAATGGACCCAGCATATGGAAGATGAAGCTGTTGCCCACATCCGGAAGGGCCAAGCCGACAAGAGCCGCCTAGATTCAGACGCCAAACAAATCTTCAAGGGAACGGATTTTGAGAAAATGATACCCGAGACGCGCAACGCATCCGATGCATCAAACACGTCAAACCCTTTCAACACTCCACCTCGTTCTTCCAACGGGGGCAGTGATAAGGATTCCGTCTTCAGCGCCCCTCACACCATGCAGTCCGGCGTAACTGCCGGGAGCTATAAGTCGCAAGCGGCTGATGCTTTTACGTCTGCTGGGGTCAAGTTGCCATGTAAGCACCTGGCCCTGACGTGCTTGACTCAATAATGCCTGCAATGCTTGTGCTGACAAGTCGCGCAGTTACCATCCAGCCATTCCGAGATGAGATCAACCGTGTCGTCGCGACCTACATCATGCACGGAGCGCCACGACAGCTGAACTTGGCATCGTGGGAACAGAAAGCCGCCGTGCAAGCCCTCTCGTATACCACCCACCCGACGGCTCTGCGCGGTCTCTTCAAAGGCGTAGACTCGGCCCTTCGTCGTCAGGCTCACCCAAACTTTGTTCGATGGTCTATTTGCAATGGTAACCCGGCCCGCGTCTGTTTCGCACGCATTCTGGGAGTTGTCGCCATCATTGGAGGCTTTGCCGTTGCCCTCCCCATCACACTGAGCAGACTCGGTCGTGGATACCGCGCCCTGGCAGCCATTCCCTGGGTCATTGGCATCAGTACACTCGTCGCTGCTTACAAGGGCATGTGCGTCGTGCTCCACGGTATGCATCATCGCAACGTCCGACCTTGGGAGCTTTTCGTTCAAGCCGATTGTGAGGAGATCAAAAAAGGCAGCTTCGACTCGTTTGGAAGCGAGAACAGCTACGAAGATGAGCCTTGGGTGGTCAAGTACGAGAAACGAAATGTTGTACGCAAAGTGTTTGACCGCGAACTGTGGATTCAGGAGCCTGCTTTGAGGCAAATCCAGGATGTCATCTTCGTGCAGGCCTTGATCGCGGCTGTTCTTATCGGGGGCGTGCTGACTGCTATTTTTGTTGCTGTTCCTGCCGGGAATTATTTCTGAGATTGCGTGCGAGCGGTTCCCGGGCGGGGGGCTTTTGGATTATTGTTGGTGTTGGTTTGTAGTGGCAAACAAGTTTGTTCTGGATTCCTCTACCGTTGGCCAACCGCGCTTTATTTATTCAATGACTTGTGATGCAATGAGAGTATTATGTTCCCTTGCGTGCGCATGAAGTTGCAGTTTAGGGGTTCAACCAGCCGACCCGGCTAACTCCGGACCCATTTGAATCTCGTGTGCCAATTTAGGCCGATTTCAGGCCGATTTCAGGCCGATCGCACGCCCCCCCCCCCCTGGCGGACCTGTCATCGTCAAGTCGTGCTTCCCCCTGTTCCCTGTTCCCTGGATGCAGCGTCGTGGTTGTCACGAATTACTGGTCACGTTTGTCCTCGATCAGCCTGTTTTACAAGGCGTTCAATCGACCAAGCTGCCGGAGCCTCGTCAGAATCTGCGATATTGAAGTCAAGGTTGGGGAACTCTACAATATAATCCCTGTTTGTTTGGCCACCTATGACCTGACAGGGAATAGTCCCGTGTGATTATCGATAGAAGAGCTTCGCAACCGGATCCCCCCGCCAGCTGTCGAATGCGTGCGTAACAATCAAAACCGGAGAAGCTTGGGCGCGTGCCCCTCTATAGTGACAAAAGTCACCGCTCAGCTATCAGCGTCCTCTACCGCATTCGAACACTGACCGCTGCCATTTCCCCTCACACGCCAGATATGACGAGCATGACTGCGCCTAGGTGAAGCCAATCCGCCTCGTGCCATCGTCCTTCGCAATTGCGTCGCCAAGGGCTGGTCTGCAGGAACGAGGAGGGGTCGTCAACAGCAGCGGCAGACAGACAGACAGGCCACACAGACTGAGACAGCATGGCGCCAGCCAATGGCCGTCTGCATCGGTCGGATGCAGGCATCCAGGCTGATGTTGGCGAGCGGCAGCCGTCCATCGAGGTGTCCAGGACCGTGACCTCGACCGAAGAGATTGACAACACCATCACCAGGCCTGGCAGTGTCAAGATCAATGTCAAAGGCGCATTCATTGTCGATCCCGATGCCTCAACCCCTGCCGTCCGCACCACCCTCGGGCAGTCGCAAGGTAATGGACAGGGGAGCCCACCACACCACGAAACGAGCGACATTCGACTTCCAAACCACACCGCCGTGGTGAGCCACATTGCTGTCGACGTGCGTGGGTTCATGAGCTGAACGGAGACTCGAGCCGTCGTCTCTGGCAACCTCTGCTGACAGGCATTTCAGATTGGCGGTTCACTCATCAAGCTCGTCTACTTCTCCCGCGAGGCACATTCAACAGATTCTGGAGGGCGCCTCAACTTCCAGATATTCGAAACCGACAGGATCGACGACTGCGTCGAGTTCATGAAGCACCTGCGAGACAAGCAGCTGGAGCTGAACGGGTCTCGGCCGGGCGAACTGTGCGTCATGGCCACGGGAGGTGGTGCATACAAGTTCTACGACAAGATTCGAGAAGCCCTGGGCGTCGACGTGCTCAGAGAAGATGAAATGGAGTGCTTGATCATCGGTAAACGCCAACCCCCTTGATCCCTCTTTGAGACGTGCGCCGCGGTGACAAGTGCAGAGGGGGGGCTCACCGCTTGCAGGTCTGGACTTCTTCATCACAGAGATACCTCGCGAGGTCTTTACCTACTCAGAAACCGATCCGATGCATTTCGTCAGCCCTCGAGAGACGATATACCCCTATCTCCTCGTCAACATCGGATCCGGCGTGTCCATCCTCAAGGTTGACGGCCCGCGATCCTACCAGCGAGTCGGCGGCACCTCGTTGGGGGGCGGCACGCTATGGGGGCTGCTGTCGCTGCTTACTGGCGCCAAGAATTTCGACGACATGCTGGAGCAGGCAGGCCACGGGGACAACGCGAATGTAGACATGCTTGTTGGCGACATTTACGGGACTGACTACGGCAAGATTGGGCTGAAGAGCACCACAATTGCTTCGTCTTTTGGCAAAGTGTTCAAGGAGAAGAGCATGGCGGAAGAGGCGCAGAAACAGTCAACGACGGGTGAGGCGAGCTCGGTCCAATTCCGATTCAGCGAAAACGACATCTCAAGATCCCTGCTGTACGCCGTGTCCAACAACATTGGGCAAATTGCGTATCTGCAGTCGCAAATACACAACGTCTCTGATATATACTTTGGCGGATCTTTCATCCGTGGCCATCGGCAGACCATGAACACGCTCAGCTACGGTCTCAAGTTTTGGAGCAAGGGCGAGAAACAGGCGTACTTTCTGCGACACGAGGGCTATCTGGGAGCCGTCGGGGCATTTCTGAAAAGGCAGCCAAAGAATTGGGGTCGCCGGAACAGTCTGGAGGGCACGGGGGAGATGTTTGAAGTGAGAAAGAGTGTCAGGGCCAAGGAAACTGCTGCTTCATGAGCGCGTGACGGGCATCCAAACCACTCATGCTCTTCAACAACATATGGGTCCAATGGGTGCTGTTCAGTCATGGCCGACTGCAGGACTCAAGCTTCACGATTTCGGCGACGAGCTTATGACAGAGGCTTGACTTTAGTGTGTTTGGTCAGACGACAGCGGAGTTGGGAATAGAGCAATCAAGCGTGTCATGCTGCATCAACATGGTCATGACTTGCCCTCATTCACATTTGTAAATTACAAATCAGGATATCAAATGCATATTTTCCAAGGGTCAGCTCGTTGGCTTAGAAAAGTTTCCGCATGGACCGACATCTCAGCTCAACACGGCGTCTGCACGCGGTCGCAACAAACCCCCGACCAGGACCGTAAAATGCCGACACAAATGTGATGCGGGCAAAGAAAGAATATGCAACAAAACAAACCAAATGCCGAAGCTGCAACATTACAAGGGCCTCTTGACGTGAGAATTCGCAGCCCTGCTCATTAGTGGACAATCAAAAGTACGTACTGACTACCTACCTACCAGTATCCAAGACAAGAAACGGCGCGCCACGCCCCCGGATTTATCTGCACATACATACATACATATGTACATACCTCGTATGTAGTATGTATCTGCAAAGGCACTAGCACGTGTAGCTGGCGCCAATAATTCCAAGACACGGTCAAGCACCCTGTGCAGTAGAGTACAGTGGGTTAAGTATTTTGGGGGACAAAAAACGGGATAATTTGACCATGACGCCGTTTCACCCTTTCTAGTATGTACAATGCTAGTGGCTCTTTTAATGATGCTAGCTTTCATGGAGATTCCAGGCGTCACCTCCTTTATTTCTCTTTTTCTCTCTCTCTTTCTCAGGACAAATAAGTGCCGTTTTTTTGTTTTGCTTAGTGGCTTCCTACTGAATTGGTGCCGCTCGACTGTCTGAAACAGAAATGGCGGGCGAGAATGGACAAAAAAAATTAGGAGGAAGCTGGGATAGAAAAAGAGAATGAGGAGCGCGGTCCGTCCTTTGCCCCCTTCCTTGCTCCGTCCAGGTTCTGCTATTACGTACACGGAATTTCATGTGCGCCGCCGAATCTTCATCATGAGGGTCGATGCGGTCGCGATGCTGGCGTGCTTGGCTGCAGTCGTGCATGGATGCGGACCTGGTAGGTCTCTCTTTTTTTTTTGTCCTTCTTTCTTTGTTGGAGGAGAGAAGAGGAGAGGTTGGATCGGATTTCTAGAATCAGGGGTGGCTGATTGACGACGTCAGGAAATCAGTGTGGTCCGGATGAGTGCTGTGTCCAAGTCGACGGATACCCGACCTGTCGGCGGCTGGCTCGTGTGGATGAAAGATGCTGTGAGTTTTGGTGTGCGATGCATAAGGCTGATGAGGGGAGGCTGAAGAGGTTTTTGGCTGATGATGATTGAGCAGCGTCTGGGCCGGTCAGAGGGGTGTACATGGGCTCGTGTCCTTGTCGAGGGGGCATTGACTGCCAGGGTGACGTTTGTGTTCGGGTCTGACGATTCTGGGTGGCTCTTGATGAACGTTGTGAGATCGGGCGTCTTGAGTGCAATACGTCGATGCCTTTTACTTGGCGATGCCATGGTCGCTCCCCCTTTCGGTGTTTGATGCTTGCTGATGGTGTGCGAATTTTCAACCAAGAAAAGAGAATGTTATGAGCGGCGCTTTGGATGGCATCTTCAACAATGTGTGTGTGTGTGTGTGTGTGATTAAAAATGAGCTGCAGTATTCTCCCGGTCGGTGAAGTGACAGAAACTGTATTCGCCGCCTCATCTTCCTTTGCTCGAGGTTGCCGCATCATCTGCAGAGTCATCCTTCCTCGACATTTCTTCGGGCTTTTGCATCCCCAGCCGGTCCAGAATGGACCCCATCATCTTCTCCATCTCCTTCTCGTCTTCTGCCGAGAAGTCGCCCGGCCGCCGCAGTGCCGCCTGTGTCCTCTCCCGTAGTTCCGACAGGTCGCACAGATCAAACGCCCACGAGATGCCCCCCGTCAACATGATGCCGAAGCTCATGACGTTGAGCGTGGCCAGCCCCAGAGCCTGCACGGCCATCAGGGACCGCTCACCCGAGTCGACTTGGACGAGATGCCGCTGCACGCGATTTGACGAGTAGAACTTGGGGAAGCTCTCCAGCTGGCGGCGCAGCACGGATCGGCGAGCGACCGCGACCGATGCCGCCATGAAGCCGGCGCCGGCCAGGAGGAGTCCCAGCTGTTTGGTCTGTCTCTGCAGGGGTGATTTTGGTGCCACCGAGGTCTGGTGTCTTGGGGAAGCGTCTGCCGAGGGCGACGGGGCTGATGGCTCCGGCATTGGGGCCCTCGAGGGTGAAGCATATGCCATTGATATATTTTGTTTGCCAGTGACGGGCTGGTTGCGCGCGCCTGTGATGAGGGGAGACACAATTACAGAGGAAGACGCCCCTCTTTTTTTCTGGTGGATTGACGACGTGGCTAGGACGACGTGGCTAGTTTGAAGACGGGACCGTGTTTTTTTTTATCTTCTTTGTCGTCGTCGTCGTCGTCGTCGTCGTCGTCGTCGACTTCACTCCTATGGAGGTTCTGCTAAGGTGAGGTGCTGCGAAATCTGGTTGTCTGGCTGCCTGCCTCGGACGGTGATTGGTTGGTAGGGCTCAGCTCAGCTCCGAGCATGGACCCCGCTCCGTACAATCCTTTGCCGACCTGGGGGGGCATCAGGGACAGTCTGCTTCGGAAATCACATCCAAGCAAGTGCCTACAATATGCCAAAAAATAAAATTCCAAGGCACTCAAAACCGCCGGACGGATCATCGTCTGCGCTGATCAAGACTGACAAAAATGCACCCGACTGGCCTCCGTTCAAACCACCCCTCCCAGTTGTCGATTTGGCCCTGGAGTTGCATCCCCAGTCACACAAGATTGCGACAATCCCCTTCTTCTTTCCCAAGAATCTGTGCAGAGACTACGTGACCTTTCTCAAGACGCTTCCCTTGCAAACTACTCCCGGAAAGCCGAGACGAGGCGAGGCTGTCCGTGTGAATGATCGTTTCCAAGTCGATGATGCCAACTTTGCCTCGCGACTCTGGCATGCCACGGGTTTGAAAGAGGTTTTGCTTGACCAACACACAACGAGTCTTTGGTTGGTCCCTTGTTTCTCAGACAATCCGTTGACGCGTTTTGGGGGCAATCAAGTTACTCATACGAAGCAGGGGCGGTGAGCCCATCGGATTAAACCCAAACATTCGCGTCTACCGATATTCAAAGGGCCAGTATTTTGACTGCCACTATGATGATTCAAATATCCTGACCCTGCCTGGCCAGCCGCCCTTGGCCGCGCGCACGACTTGGACTCTGTTGCTCTACCTCACTTCCTCTACCGACGGATGTGTCGGCGGAGAGACTGTCTTCTACCCCCATGACCGCCAATTACCCTCGGAAGAAATCGCTGTGTCGCTGGAGACGGGCACTCTCCTGCTACACAAGCATGGCGATGATTGCCTGCTGGTACGTCTACTAGACCTGAGCATCCATACTGGAGCCCGACTGAGCTTACACCTCCGGGGGGGGTTGGGAACGTGAACAGCACGAGGGACGCGAAGTAAAGGATGGCGAGAAGTGGGTTCTGCGAACAGATTTGTGCGTCAAGCGATGAAATCGTGGAAACCCAATATCATCGGTATTTCGCCCTTTCAACATCCGCGCAGGTGGTGCGATACTTGGGAAGACTTGCACGTCAATCAGAATGCGTTATCACGAAAGGGGTATATTCGTTCGTTGACTTGGGGAATGATGTTTCGGTAGTTTTCTATAGCGCTGATGACCTGCGTGTCTGTGTCGAAGGGGATTCGGTATTCTGAGCGCTGTGTGGGGGGGTCCTTGGGAAGCCACATCCTCAAGCACGAGCAAGGCCGCAAAAGAGGGCGCGAAGAGACAGCCAGAAAACAGAAACTGCAGCAAAGCGATCGATCAGGTGGTCGTTTGGCATCATTTTTAGCCAGGCGGCCCTCTCGCGAATCCGCATATGAACATACGTACGGAGGACGAAGTCAAAAGTGGTGCATGTCGCACAGACCCACTAAGAGAGGGGGGCTAATCC
>JMQE01001863.1:0-10477 GCA_000731825.1 Hypocrella siamensis | reverse complement strand
TCTTTCTTGTTCCTCTCTTCATCTCACCTCTTCCACGGTCGCAAGCCAACAGCCAACACAAGACCTGCACTCACACGCCTTGCATCGTCTATAATTACAAGCACCTGTCACAATCACAACCGATATCATCAACTCGCATTCCCGGCGCACATCGCATCGTCCACCTATTTGAAGAACATTATGTCTCACTTACATACTTGAACGTACGTTATCAGCTGCAACTTGCAACTTGATATCAGGGCTGACAGGGCTCTAGGATGCCGCAGAAGAACCATAAAGCAACCTCGGCCAGGTCCGAAATACAGGCGGCAACCAATATCAATCCTAAGGATAAGGCAGATACTGCTAATGCTATGGGTATAGGTTAGAAGCTTACAAAAAAGCAAAAAAAAAGGGCTAATATAGCCTATAAAAAGAGAATAAAAAAGGATTAATAATAATTACTATGTTAATATAAAGCCTTTTAACCTTATACTTAAGAGGGAAATTAATTACTTATTATATATAAAAAAGTATAATATTAAAGCTTATTAAAAATTTAAGACTTTAATAATAAAGCTTATAAAAACCCACTTTAAAATTTACTTAATATTATATTATAATAGATATAATATAATATAATATAATATAATATAATTATATTACATTATATTACATTATAAGGTGACTTTTTATTATATTATATTACAAGCTAGGGGCTAAAAATTACATTACATTACATTACATCCAATGCTCTGAACAGAGGAGGGGATTCATCCCTCTTTTTCTTGGCCTTGTTTGCGGGGCTTTTGACAAGCTGTGGGTGGCTCCATGGCATCCCAACCTCTCTAATAGGCAAGTCTCTGTTGCGTTGCCTGGCAGTAACGGAGCGCCTACTCCCTCCCAGATTCCCAAGCACAGACAGATGCAAGACAGCAGATCAGCTGTGAAAGACAATAACGGCCAGCGAAAAAGCATGCTCGTGGCGAAAGGAGAGGACAATAAGACGCCGAGTAATCACGGTAAGAGCATGGTAGTATATGTAAAAGATGAACATCTTACTACATGTTGTTTGAACATACTTGTTAGGCCCATATCCTAGCCTTGTATATATTTCAAGATGCCGCCCAAAGGGAACCTTGCGAGGAACTTTCGAGTTATTACAAATGTTCGACACTTTTATTTTGTTATATTGTTATATTGTTTTATTTTTTTTTGGTACGCGGAAGACACTAGACTCATGTTCCTAGAAAAAAGTAGCTTCCTGCCTATTTCTTATAGCTCTTTGTACCACTCGTCCTCAGGTAAATGGCGTCTCTTGCACCAGGTGCACCGAAAGCGAGTCTCTTGATCAACCTTGTCGCCGCATAGGCACCAAAACTACAGAGCATCAGCATCAAAGTCTGCGGTTATAAGATTTGCAAAAGTAAAATCGGGCGAAACCTACCGCGCGGTCAAATGCATGGTCCGTGAAATATTTGGAAGGAGCATCATCATCGTCTTGTAGATCATCTTCTTCCCAGTCCCACTCAAGCTTGGTATGCTCTTCAAAGTACCGCCTGGCAAACTGCTCATCTGCATCGTAACAGGGGAGACATATCCAGCGGGTATAGCGATCACAGTCACATAATTCGTTGAGATACTGGCCCCGTACCTCTCTCTCGGTTTCGGCGTCGCAGGGTGCGCACAAGGCCATGATGTTGCACAGCTCATACGAAGTCCTCAGGTGAGGCCGGCGGTTTCGGTATGCTATCGGTGGTGTGACTCGAGGGTAATATCGGCACTCTTCACATACGGGGATTCCGCATTTTCGGCAGGGTAGAGCACCTGCTTCATCGCACCTCACGTTATAGACAAACACTTCGATCTCCTCGTCGCCTTGAAATTCTGGATTGGGAGTTGATTGACCTGCGTCGGGTACAGCGTATGGCGGGCGGAAGGCCTGCCGCGCTAGTAGTCCTCGTCCATCGCAGAGCGCCTGGTGACAGAGACGCTCGAAGACTTGGCGCGATCCTAATACGAGGGCATGGTGTGAGCGACATGTGACGGCCAGGTGATAAAGATCCAGGGCGGAGACGCACGACGCGAGGGTTTGCAGGATGGGGTAGGACGAAATGAGAGAGGTAATGGTCGGATGCCGCCGGGCAGACAACCGCCGGGGAATTGTCGTCATGACGTGACGAGACTTGGCAAAATGCGTGGGTTGCAAACAGCCATGTGCCGACGGCAGTCCAGTCTGGTCGAAGTTTGTCGTGGCGGGATTGACGACGACGCGGTCGCGACAGGTTTTTGACACGTGGCGTGAAAAGCGATTTATGAGGAGCAGCGCCGTGGGGCCTGCTCCAGGTGCCAGCCTGCTAGATTAGTGATTCAATGCGAAGCAGCCAACTTTCAAACGCGCAGGAAGTGGTATCCACATGCCTCATTTACTAGTTAAAGCCCTCTCGTATTGACGCGTGCACGCATTATTCTTTTCAACTCTAGCGCCGCGCTGCATCGCTGCTAGCTTCACGCAGCCGAGACCGCGGCCGTGGGAGGCATGGGCAATGAAAATGATTGGTGTACAATGCAACAAACATTTGCCGATTGAAAGGCTTGAAAATCGAATTTTCTTGTTTTATTACTGTCACTTAAAACTCTTCAACTCTTCAAGCCTTACACGGCATAAACGGAGCTACCTTATCATGATATCATTCTTTTAATTATTTTTTAAACTTAAACCAACTTCTCTGGTCATGGCTTAGTGTTATGAACTCATCATAAACCAGGATTTAAGCATACATATCATAGGCAGTGAACAAAAGCAGAGTAGAACAAGACATGATAATTTTGGAAAAAAAAGAAAAAAAAAAAGTCCGATCCTAGGCAACTCAATTCCCACAGCGCATTACTTCTCCGTGTCTTGTTGCTGGACGAACTCGGGGACATCGTCGATGAGCATCTCGATTTTTACGGGCGCTTTATGCATGCTTTTGGGCGGCGCCGCAGCTCTCTTGAATTTGCCCGTCTCAAATATACCGGAACAATTCTCGCGGGCGCCTTCGGGATCACCTAATTTAGGGAATTTAGCCCACTTACCCGCTCCGCCTTCTGCAACTGGAACAAGGAAGAATCCACCGGGCTGCCAGTACCAGCCCTTCTCAAGCGCGCAAGACTTTTCGTCGCCATCTTTGTCGGTGACCAATTCGATTGCCTTGGGAGCTGGTCCCTTTGGCGAAACGGGCTTTAGTTCTATCGTGATGAGTACCTGGGCTCTGACTAGTCTGGTCCTGAAATTATGTCCCTGACAGCAAGTCGTTAAAAGGGTTAATATGGATAGAGTTATTAGTATCACTAGGTCATTCTTTATTATTTTATAAAGAGAAAAGCATTCCTTCTAAGGCTTTATATTTGAAGTAATAAGGTCTCTAGGTAATGGTCCCTCCGCATATAGATAAACCGCCTATATTGCCTGGAGGATATTATCCTTGTGTCCTTAAACTGCAGGAGTATCCTGGATTAGGTCAGCTAGGGATGCATCGCCTTCTCGGTTTAAGGCAGCGGCGTGAGCACTGGCATCGTCGTTGACTTGAAGCGACAGAAGTATATAGGTCGAAAAGAAGAGAATGGGCTTGAAACAAGCAATAGACCAAGATGGGATGATCCCAGCACAGAACATTGGTAAGGTAGTGGGACGTGGGGACAAAGTCCAGATATATTTATATGGTCGTTCGGATTGAATGAACTACAGCTCAGTGGCACTGCTGGCTGCTGGATGGGTAAAGGGCGAATGTGGGTCATGGGCACATGGTTGGAAGGTACTCAAGATGAAGTCAAACGTTCTCCGCCTAACGCATAAGTTCTTTGGTGCTGAATTGGAGGTCTTGGGGCGAACAGGAGCGTCTGATATAAATCTCAGCATAAATGTGCCATCACCAATGTCTTACGACAACTTGAAAACAATTCACCCTGTGATGTCAGCTTTAGCGTGGTGTTTTGGTCATCTGTACGAGAAAGTGCTCCGCACCTGCGGCAGAGTCAGACGCATGATCGTACAATCACTAATGTCTTACGACAACTTTTAAAAATAATTCATCCGTGATGTCAGCTGTAGCGTAGTGGTTTGGTCATCTGTAAAGAAAGTGCTCCCCGCACCTGCGACAGGGTAAATAGATGCATGATTTGAGGCAAAATTTAGTTTTATTAAATGGTGGTGCTCTTCCTAGCACGCTTCTAATTTTAAGGCGCCGCTTTACGCGTCCCACTATAAGTTTCCCCTGTTGTCCCACTGTACTGACCGGTAGGACAGGGATCCATCATACCCTTGGAGAGGATGGGGGCGGCGGGTGGCCACTTGGTCCCCTTTTTAGCAGAAGAAGATCAGGCCCTTTCATGCCGTGCGTCTCATCACGTGGCCCTCCCTGTCCGTTACGTCCCATAACAAATTTTACCTTCAACTTTATCATGAATCATGCATTTCCTCCATCGAATGAAATCGCATAAAAACAAGGGTTCATAATCGTATGATGTTTACTTTGCTCATGGCACGCTACACAATGCGTTACTACAACTCGTACTTACATGACTTGCTTCTTCTAGCAAGATTTACCTACCGCCTCGCATTGATCCTGCACTCCGTAGCATGAAATGGTCATTACAATTCTCGGCGCAATTAGAGAGCAGAGCAAAAGCTAGCAAGCGTAATCCGAGGTACCTTTAGTAATAACGACCACATCAGGCAGCGTTGCAAACAAAACAAGAATCCAAGGCATCATCGTGGGCTGACAGTGGTATGCTTGTCTCAAGGCTACTTTAATGCCCAGTCAAGGTGTCTACATCGACCAACAGATTGTCCAATGCTCATTCGCTATTACCCGTCTTCTAAACAGTTGAGAAACCCCTCCTTTTTAGTTTCAGCTGTCTGGAAACAGCTTTCTACGTCACTTGATCACTGGATCGGATTCATGGCCTTACCTTTCCATACCACATTCACAACCCTAAGCTTTGTCTCTCTCAAATAAGATAATTTCTTCTTTCTATTTGAGATCATGCAGATCTACAAGATCACCCAGTTCTTATGGTGCTTTCTTACCATTCTCTTGGCCTTGACCCAAGCTCTGCCCAAGAATGAGCCCGACGCGCAGCCTCCTGACAATGTTCTTGGAATCAGTCTTGATCGTGAATTACATGCCAAGGGTCCAGTTCTCTTCTCCAGCCATCTCAGGCTCAATGAAGACATACCTATCTCAAACAAACAGTTTAAGGCGCTTGCTGTGAAAGCGTACAAGGAGATGAAGGATATAATCAGCAAAGAACGAAGTATTGGTCGCACCTCGACACCTACCGTCATGACAACCCTTATAGTTGGAAAAGACATCTTCTTTGCATCCTCGCTAAAGAAATCCCCGTCCACCCAAACAAAGAACAATATCGAGACGAAGGTCGAGGTTGAAAAGAATGACAAGACAAAAACAGACTTGAGGAATTGCGGCGAGGGTGAACACAAATACAAAGGGAGCTGTGGTGAGGTCATGGCCTTTGATGACTTCTATCGATCTCATCAAGGGACCATTGAATCGTTAAGAGGGAACGGTGAGGTTCGAGTTGTCGCAATTAACAACAAGGATCCGAAGGAAGAGCCCCAAATCGAGGACCCTTGTGGAGAGGGTGTAAGTATACCCTGAACGACATATCCTTTCATACATACATGGACGCTAACAAGAGGAATAGGATAAATGGGGCTGTAATAGATTGACCAAAGGTCTCAATGTTTTAACCAAGCAAAAAGTGGATGACGACCTCACAGAGGATGAAATCGACTGGAAGCAGCTGCGAGCAAAAGGGGCCTTTACCGTCACACCGCTTCCTACCAAACCAGTTAAAGTCGAAACAAAGATAGTGGAAACGACTTCTAAGAAGACTTCAAAACCAAAAGGAAAGCAATCGTCTACGCCAGAGGACACATTAAAATCGGACGGAAAGCCTACAGTCCCGCCTCAGAATACGTTAGAAACAGATCGAGAGCATCCGCGCCCGCAGTCAAAGAATACATTAGAAGCAAACAATATGGATGAGGTCCCTAAGGAACCAAATCAAGTCAACGGCAATGACCAGGATGAAACTTCTCCAGAAGACAGGGTACATCAAAAAGATGACTCAAAAAATGCACAAAAAAAAGATGAGCAAGCTCAAGATGCCTCGGCGCCCACTGACGAGGCAAAGGCCAATGAAGATAAGATCCACGACAAGGAGAAGGAAAAGTCAGACGCGACCCATAAGACGCCAGAGACCATCCACTCACCAGCCTCGAAAGGAGAGAAAGAAGACCAGGAAAGCGCCACTACAGCTGTTGAAAAGGACCCCCCCGCTACCTCAAAAGAGATTGATATTGTTGAGAGCAGCAACCAAGAAACAGACGGTGTTCAGTCACAAGAAACAAACCCCGAAGAGCAAGAAGGGGAGGAACAAGAGAACGAGGCAGGGAGCGGGGACGAAGAAGGAAGCACAGGCAGGAAAGGCAGGAAAGGCAGAAAAGGCAGGAAAGGCAGGCAAGGCAGAAAGGGGAGAAACAATAGGAAAGGGAGGGCAGGAAAAAAAGGCAGACAGGGGAGCTCTAGAAGCGGGAGCTCTAGGAGCGGAAGCTCTGATAGCGAAAGCTCTGAGGAAGAGGCGGAGCTGGCTTAGAAAGACGTTATCTTATGGGTCTAAACGTGGGGAAGCTCTTGGCATTCTAAACTTATGCCTGCTTCGGCTCGTGCATCTCCACGTGGTGCATAATTCAGGGATCATGGTTCTGAGCGGCCGCCTCATTGTCCTCGTGCATGTCAACGTCATGCATTTCTAAATAGCATCCCCATCGTAGCTCGTAGCCGCTGGAGACCTAGGTAGAGCTACAAGGTAAAAGTACTTGTCATGTCTGGCAAGGGGATAAGAATACCCGTAATCTACGAGACCTCCCTTAAGGCTTACCTATTGTAACGAAGAAGCAGTTACTTAGGTTGGGTTGCTTGGGGGGGCACAAGCTTATTGAACATGATGACAAGTTCGTCTAGCTTTGTGTGCCAGGCTTCTTCCATGAAGGGGGGAGGGGGAGAAGGAGCCAGCTAATTGAGCAAAAACATGAGCCCCTCCCCCACAATGATTAGCATACAACGCAATAAACACGCAGCTTTAAAATTGATTTTTTTTTAGCTTTGTAATCTCTCTCATAACCCTGTAAGTCTACCGTACCATAGTATGAGCCACTATGGTACAAAATCACTTTCTAAATTATTATTACCTAGCTCCTTTAGTCATGATCAAGTGCTGTAAACTAATAGTATACCAGGATCAAGCATTAGTAGGTGGTGAACAAGAGCAGAGTTGAACAAGACCAGAGTCGAACAAGACATGACGACAAGAAAAGTCCTACTCTAGGCGATTCCTGCACCGCATTACTTCTTCGCCTCTTGTTGCTGGATAAACTCTGGGAGATCGTCGATAAGTATCTCGATTTTTATGGGCGTCTTATGCGTATTCTCGGGTGACGCCGTATCTCTCCGATATACGCCGGTCCCGAGTAGTCCGCCACATTTCTCGCTCACGCCGCTGGGTGTGTCCAATTTGAATTGAGCCCATTTTCCCGTCCCGCCTTCCACGATCGGGACGAGGAAGAATCCGCCGGGCTGCCAGAACCAGCCCCTCTCAAGCACGCAAGACTTGTCGCCTCTCTTGTCCCTGATGATTCCGATTGCCTTGGGGATTGGCCCCTTTGGCGGTACGGGCTTTAATTCCGTCGTGATGAGTGCCTGGGCTCTGACTAGTCTGCCGTCTTCCCACCTAAGCGGATAGGAAAACGAGCATCTCTCGTCGAATTTTGGCCGCGCCGTTGTCAGATCCTGTAGCTGGATCCCCTGCCACTCAGGTCCTTGCTGTGCCGTGTCAGAATGAAAATACGTTATGGCAGCCTTTCTGAGATTTGTTCGATACTTTTCCTCGCGGCTTATCTGGTGAATGAGTTTGTCGACTGCCTGCAATGCTTCGTTGCCGATGCCGACCGCCACGTCTTCGACTTTCTTCTCCACGCCTTTGACAACCTCCACTACCTTGTCTTCTGCCTTCTTTACTCCTTCGCCGATGCCGATCGCCACGTCTTCGGCTTTCTTCTCCACGCCTTTGACAACCTCCACTACCTTCTCTTCTGCCTTCTTTACTCCTTCGCCGATGCCGACCGCCGCGTCTTCGACTTTCTTTTCCATGGTTTCGAGGCCATGCTCCGCGTCTTTAGCAAACTCCACAGCCTTATCTTTCACCTCCTTTACCTCTTCTTTTACCCAATCTATGGCATCTGGCTGTCTTTTCTGGCGTCTATGGCCAGTGTGAAAAAAGCTGCCACTTGAAGACTCAGAGTCTCCACCAAGCAAGGCAATGCTCACATTGCCTGCTAACCCACTGTCTTTCTCAAGG
The DNA here is from genome assembly GCA_000731825.1 of Hypocrella siamensis. Lineage (NCBI taxonomy): Eukaryota > Fungi > Ascomycota > Sordariomycetes > Hypocreales > Clavicipitaceae > Hypocrella > Hypocrella siamensis. The sequence continues at coordinate 2,074 of JMQE01001863.1, read as the reverse complement.
CCGAACTTCTTGGAAAGACAAGACATATCGCGAAATGGAATCAGCATGCAATGTCCTTGGATTGTCCTGGTGTATGTCCAAGTCACCACTCTGCAGATGCTATTTGGGGGGCAAACTTTTGATAAGCGGTTATCGCGACTCTCCTCGATTTGGTTTGTAGAATCTCCATTTGTCCCGTTTGTAAATCGATGGTTTCCATAGACGGTTGTTGATAAAGAGGCTGAGAAAACCTCAAAATTAGCACCAGCTGTAGCTGTGCCTGAGATTCCAAGTTCAGAAGAGTCTTCGACCTGCCATCCCGTTCTCTCGGTATTGATTTTGGCCACAGATTGGGTAACTTCAATGGGTTCAGGGTCGTCTGGTCCTGAAATGATGTCCCCGACATTCAAGTCGTTGTGCGGATTGATGTGAATAGTGTTATTAACCTCGCCAGGTTCCTGCCTCATCATTTTACGTAAGTAAAAGCATTGTTTATAAGGCTCCAGGCCTGAGGTGGCATTGAATGGTCCCTCTGAATAAGGGAAAACGTCCTGTAGTGCCTGGAGGATATCATCCTTGTGTCCTTGAACTGCAGGAGTGTCCCGGATGAGGTCGGCTAGGGTTACATCGCCCGCTGGGGGTTTGGCAGCGCCGCTAACTCGAAATTTGGCAGCGCCGTGTACTGGGGGCTTGGCAGCACTGTGAACTGGGGTTTGAGCAGCGCTGGAAACTAGGGTTTGGGTAACGACGTGACCTGAGGGTATGGTATCGGCGTCAACTGGGGGCTCGCCACCACGGTGACCTGGGTTTTGGGCAGCGCCGAGAACAAGGGGTTGGGCACCGCCCACGTCTAGGGGTGTGGTATCGCTGTCAATTGGGGATAGGGGACTGCCGCCGCGACCTGGGGGTATCCTGTCGCCGCGTCCTCGGGGTGTGGTATCGCTACCAATTGGGCCCAGGGTACCGCCGTGAGCACTGCCCGCAGCCAAGTAAAGGACTGCCCAGAGTCGTGCACTGACCATTGTCGTTGACTTGAAGCGACAGAATGAAAGAAGACGAACGTGGTCTTACAAACAAGCAACAGACAAAGAAGGATGACTTTAGTGTGGGACAAGAAAGTGGGTGGTGGAAACAAAGCACAGATTTATATCTCTCGACATCATCCCGAGGTCGTTCCTAATGCATGAATGGCAGCTGAGTGTTACTGCTGATAAAGGGGTAGAGGGCGGATGTGGGCCATGAGAATATGGTTAGAAGCTACTTAGGATGAATTGGAACATTCACCACCAAACGAATAAACTCTTACTGGCTTCATCAAAGGTCTTACAAATAATAACTATCTGGTTTTGATCTCAGCAGTATTATGCATTATATCTAATCACAACTAAATAGGATTTACCTTGTAATATTAGCTTTATCCTTATGTTTTGCTAGTCTGCATGAGATAGCGCCCCGCACTCGCGGCATAGTACACAATGCATTGTTTATGGCAATAATTAAGTAATGTTGATTGGTCAGATTTCTACCACGCTTATACATTTATGACGCCACTTTAGGCAGCTGAAAAAATTTCTCGCGTCCCACTTTCCCCTCTTGTCCAACTATACCACGAGGGCCCGTATTAACCTTGGCTCTGAGGTTGAAGTTTCTGCATTACACCTTAGAGCCCTTCACTAAGACTAGTGGAGATTAGATAATAATTTTATTTATCAGGCGATAATTACTAACATCATGCGACTACTAAGTAAAAACCCCTTTCTAGCCACTCTGATAAATAGCCAACATTATTCTAAGGTGATTTAAGCCTACTTCTGAATTTGTTTCTAATAGAGCATTACCTTTTTAATTAGCTAAATTTAAACTAGTGATAAAATTTAATGAGAATATTCCTGCTTATAAGACTAAACTTCCCTCCTGGGCATGAGGTTAAAAGGCTTTACATTGACAGACCACATCTCAAAACACATCACGTCAAATTCTAAATGGTTTGCATTGACAGGTTGTGATTGTGACAGGTGCTTGCAATTGTAGACGATGCAAGGCGTGTGAGTGCAGGTCTTGTGTTGGCTGTTGGCTTGCGACCGTGGAAGAGAGA
>JMQE01001862.1:0-10479 GCA_000731825.1 Hypocrella siamensis | reverse complement strand
CCCCCCCCCCCCCGCTTTCCCCCGTTCTTTTCCCAGAAAGAAAATGTTTCCATCCTCCTTCCCTCACGTGGTCCGGAATTGCCATTGGGAATCGCTGGGCTGACGCGACGTCGTATTCGCACAGGTCGATGGGCAAACGGCAACATGGCCGGAGCAGTCGAGAAGCGCAAGGCGACACTTGCTGCCAAGAAAGCGGCGCAAGTTGCAGCCGACCAGAAAATCGGCAGCATTGCACCCAAGCCAAAAAACTACCCCAACGACAAAGAGCTGTTCTTGCAAGGTCAGCCCCGGACAGGCGCTGTGCTCACGATGCCGAGTACTAGCCACACCTTTTCCACGAAGCACTGAGAAGCAGGTCAGCTGTCTGCCCACACGGTCTATACAACAAACGAAGTTCCCACGCTCGAGCCTCGTTTGCGCTGTCCGAAATCGTGGGGAACATGCTCCCTGGTCTATCTCCCGCATATCATGCATAACCACCCCTATATACGTTGCTCAGAGACCTCGAACCTCAAAGAGTCTACAAAAGCCCTGCAAAGGTAGCTCGGCCCAGACTCTAGGACGAGGTCCAGCATAAAGAGACTACATTTTCCGAATCCTGCCTCCTGTGGAGGACACGTCACATACAGCCTTTGTTTTTTCTCCCAGATCTGTCCCCTTTGTTCTTGTCGTTCCGACTCGATTTCCCTCTTGTATCCTCTCATGCTTTTTCTTTCTCGTCAAAAGGTCTATTGCATCAGTGGCGGGGGTCATTCACACACATACAAAAAAGGAGTTGGGCGCAACATATACTCCCCCCTCCCCCCCCTTTTTTTTTCTCTTGGCTCCGTATCCAAGGGGGGAGGGTTGTTAGAAATGGAGAAATGGTCATGTGCTTCTTTTGTTTTTTTCTTTTCTTTTTCTTTGTCCGGCAAAAGAGAAACAAGGAGTTTGAGTTTTTTTTTTTTCCTGTTTTTCCTGTATCATTATCCTTAATGCTCCTGTTTTGTGGACACGAAGCCAACCCCATTGGCTCGGTTTCCTTAGGGTCTCAAGTCATCGCTGGATGACGCAGCGTATTATTTTTCTACGATCTACGAAGATGCATAAGCGGGAGATGGTCATGGATGAAGGGGTTCGCGTTATTAGACCTGGAGAAAGGGGGGGAAGGCAGGGTAGACTGGTTTTGTTCAGGACCATCTGCCGGGACTTAAGTATTCGAGACAGTTTTGGATGCTATTTGTAATCGTACTATTCTCGAAGCTATACGACTTGTTGAAAGTGAGCATATGTGGAACGTGATGTCGCTCTTTCTCGGCTTCTTGAGTACGTGAACGGACTGGAGGTTGCCGGAATCGTCTGTACCCTTGACGTGGAGTGGCTGGGTCCCAGTCCAATTACAAGCGAGCTTTTGAGCTTTCTCTTTCTAAGTAGCTAGGCAGAATGCTCGGCAAGGAGTGTCAATCACCGAACAATGATTACTGTAGTGCACAAGGTAGCATTTCAGTTTTTTTTTTTTGAAGGATTCAGAGGTCTGTGGCCTCTTGTGGAGCTCGGTGGTAGATTATGATGATTGCATCTGCACAATCAGGCAAAAAAACGCAAAGGCTGTTGATACTGCGAACCCTCCAAGTTTCCCTTGTGCTCCATGCCTCCTCGCCCTGTGGGAGAAGACGAGCGTCGATGTTTCAATGATGTATGAAACCTGCGAATGTGTGGGATGCCGTTGCTGTTTTTTCCCTCCCTCCAGTGTTTTCGATTTCGATTTCTTCTCTTCCTCAAGACCTGCTCACATGACGACGCCGGAGTTGGATGCAATACGCTGACAGGGCATTAGTGAATGAACCAAGATGTTGGTTTGAGATTTTGAGAGGCGCGTGGAATCGTACAGGCCATAGTTCGGCAGCTTCCTTTCCGACGGGGCCAGTAATGGCAGAGCCCTTCATCTCTCCCTTGGGGTTGACAATCTGTCACGAGTTGTCAGCTCCGTCCTGCTTGGTCATGGAAAGAAGCGTGATGAATTTGATCGGGTAGCATAATCATTTCCATGACTGTCTTTCCCGCTTTTTCCATGCCATTGCTTCGACGGGAAAAAGGTTGAACGTACAACGCCAGCATTGTCCTCAAAGTACAAGAAGACACCGTCGAATCGCTTCCAGGGCTTGGATTGTCTGACGATGACGGCAGGGTGGACCTTCTTTCGCAGCTCGGGCTTGCCCTTCTTCACCGTTGCCATGACCATGTCGCCGACACCACCGGCCGGCAAACGGTTAAGGCGAGCACCGATACCCTTGACGGAGATGATGTACAGGTTCCGCGCACCCGAGTTGTCGGCGCAGTTCATGACGGCACCACTGCATCGCTTGTTAGATGGCCGTTTTTTTCGCTCCCGGTTCGAGTCTACGTTGCCCGGGAAAGAGTTTGGGAAACGACATACACTGGGAGACCGAGCGTCATCTTGAGCTTGCCACCAGGGGCACCGCGCCTATATACGAGGAAAAAAATCAGTAAGCTGCCCAATGCGACTGTAATCACCACTCCCAGTTCTCCATGTGCGTTGCGTTCTAGAGTGTCTTCTCGAGCCTGTGTCCGCGACCATCCATCCATTACGCTTTTCCTGCGCATGGCGAATGGCCGCATTTGTAGTCCCGTCACATCTCTCAAGATCGGTAGATTTCGCCTTGGAAGTCCTCGAACAGGTCGCTAGGTTGAGAAGAAATCATCAGAGATTGACTTACGATATCTTGGCCATTGTATTGTTTCGGTCTCTGGCGTTATTTGGTGAGAGCTTCTGCCGTAATTTGGGCTGTTGTCCGTCTTGACGCAGATGTCTAGACAAATTTCATTCTAGTCTGTGGGGTTCCAAAACCCTACGAGAAGCGAATGACATTGCACGTGATCTTGAGGCTGATGGCCAATGAGCTCGCGTACGCTTTTTTGTCTTCATCTAAGGTGGGGCTCCACTTGTGCGTGTAAGTGAAGGTTCTGCAAGACACTTGTTCGTACAGTATAGTCGAAAGGGTATTTTCAGAGGTCTGGAAGGATGAAATTGCTGCCGCGATGGGATTCTTATCTTTGCACCCTTTTTGCGTTGTGCCGATCAGAAAGAAGGGACGGAGGACTTTCAGGCTGCTCGCCGACTCCTGGATCACGTCAATTCACGGCAAACGCGCGTCAAATAAAATTTTCTTCAAGTCACGTTCTCGACGCCTCTCCGAGGATCTCGCCTTCTCAAATGCGGAGTCGTGAAAGCGCGCATTCTTGCGGCTTGCGAATCCCCATCGTTTCATCGGATGTGAGAGCGGCGAGAGTGCCGCCAGCTGTGGGGCCGTGTCTGGGGGGGTGTCCCGGTGCCGGCGACGAGAGCGAGGTGGATTCCAAGCGAGTGACGAGTCTGCAGAGTCGAGCAGCACTGATAGAATTTGGGCGATTGCTCCCGGTAAATCTATGGCACGTACGCGATGTAACCTAGTGCGGGCTGCTGCGGGCATTATACATGAGGACGCAGGCAGGATTTTGCTATAAGTATACATATGATAATAAGAACCTTATCCCACAACAACCTCCAACATTAGTTGGCCCGGTTAGCTCAATCGGTAGAGCGTGAGACTCTTACGAGTACACGAAATCTCAAGGTTGCGGGTTCGACCCCCGCATCGGGCTATTCCTATACATCCATTCGTCGATTGGCTATCTTTTTTTGGTTTTGATGTCATTCTGGTTTTTTTTCTTTCTATGTCTTTTGCTCTAACGGGATATTTCCGTCTCTTCAATTCCTCTTCTTTTCTGTCATTGATGTCAGTTTGAAAATTAACAATGCACCTCTTTGAGCGCAGCACGACAATGTTGGGTCTTTCGTCCACATACGGAGCGCTAACCAAGGTCTGCCTAGCCAAGACAATAGCTCCGAGCGGCGTGATGATTCCCGGACTGGCGTAACTCGTGAAACCGACTGCTGGTCGATTGCTGTCGGCACTTCTCGTTTTGGTGTGTAAACTTCCCGGTGACGCTTGAAATGATTGGGCAATTGGTGTGCTCTGAAGCGTAGACTCCATTCTCTCTTCGTCTCGATATAATCTTGACTGACGATGCCCTCGATCCCGCCTCGCTTGACGCCTCAAATTGCTTGGCTTCGTGTCCTCTCAACGAGTGGAGACGGAAAACGGTTCCGTAGAAGTGACCTACAATGTAGGTGGGTGGGCTTGATGCACATGTTTTGAGCTCAAAGCGCCGCAAGCCACCACACACCTTGCTGCATACTAGTTTGGCGGGTAGCTCTGGAACTCTATCCACCTTAAGCAAGGAAGTTACTCCGCACCTGCTGCCCTACACCTTATGTACATGTACAATATGTATGTTGGTAAGCAGATCGGCACGCAACCTCCTTTTGATGTTGGCTGGGAAGAGCAGAGCATGGATGACGGTCGCGCAGGGACCCTGTTGTTGGTGATAAATGCGTCGTCAGGGCTCACGCTTCTGGTCGGATCCTCCGGCGGCAATTCGATAATCTGCTCTGGCAGTGAGTCCTCTTTTGCATTCTTTCAACCGGGATTCACTCCCCGTGCGGCAGATGGCTCGCATTTCCCGAATCTCCGGAGCTAATCGCGCCTCAGGCGAAGAAGCGGCGCCCGCAAAGCAGTGGACAAGCCTGCCGTAGGGAAAAAAAAAAAAAAAAAAAAAAAAAAAAAACCACGCACTCATGCCGGCCACGAATCGACCAACGGAGATTATCGGTTTGGAGCCTCCCGTTCTTCTCCTTCTACATCACGCCATTTCCCTTGGCCTGAGCCCGTCGCACCCATGGCGGATGCGTTCGACTTCAACAACGTGGGCCGGCATCAAAACGGCGGTGAAAACGGCAATGTGCCGTCGCCGTCGTCGCCGACGCAGCACCATGATCTCGCTTCTTCCGCTGCTCACCATCATCACTCTGGCAAAGTCACGGTGTATCCCACCGCGGGCCCCGACGCCTACACGAGCCCAATCTTGGCGGCGGGACGCTCCGGGGTTCCGGCTCTGAACCCGCGCTCATGCGTCACCTGTCGCCGGCGGAAAGTGCGTTGCGACAAGCAGATGCCCTGCTCCAACTGTCGGCGTGCTCAGATTTCTTGCGTCTACCCGGCGGGACGCGCACCCCGTAAGCCTCGGCCCAAAGACCCCAATGCGCCGCCCAAGGCTTCCAATCAAAAGGAAGTGGAGCTCATCAAACGGCTCAAGAAGCTCGAGGGCATCGTCGAGGAGTTGAGTGGCCAAATTGATGAGCCGAACGCCAAGCTGCCGTCCTCGACAGGCTCGCCCGACGTCTCATCCGGACCGGATGCCCTGTCCCCCCGGCGCGTGTCCGGAAGCTTGGATCGGCACGTCGAAGTGACTGGTGCCAGCCCAAGAAACAACGAGTCTTCGACCGGCCGACACAGTGTTGAGAGGACCACGGCAAATGACAATAAGAAGAACTTTGGCCGCATGGTCTCGGACGAGGGTCGTGGCACATCCCGTTACGTGAGCAGCGGCTTTTGGTCCAAGCTGAATGACGAGGTAAAACGATGGCTGTTTTCCCTCTCGGCCCCCCTTCCCCCCCCCTTCTTTCTGAATGTCCATTGGAAAACCTTACCAGCTCATGCATCTACCTAGCTTGATGCGATTCGGGAGGAAACGCAACGGCTCACGGACGAGGACGAAGACGATGCAAATTTCGGAGGCTCGCCCACAGATTCGCCCGCAACTGGTCTGACCAATTTCTCTGACCATCATGCCTTTGTCCTGGGCTACCGATCCGCCGAGGTAGACCTCCAGAGATTCCATCCGCTTCCTTCTCACGCCACTTTCATGTGGTCGGTCTACCAGGAGAATGTAGAACCTTTAGTAAAGCTTGTCCACGTTCCATCCATGGACATGATTCTGCGGGATGCCCGAAGGAATTGTGGCAAGCTCACACCGGGAAATGAGGCACTCGCCTTCGCCATTTACTTTGCTGCACTCACCTCGATGGAGGCTGACGAGGTAAGAATGTGGCCTGGATCTCCGTGCTCATCGCTGGGCACCGAGGCGTAGAGGAATGGGACAGCTCACGATTCCAAAACTCGCAGGTCCAAACCAACTTTGGAACCGTCAAGGATGCAATGCTTGCTCAGTATCGCTTCGCCGTGGAGCAGGCCTTGGCAAAGGCGGACTTCCTCGACACTTCAGATCTGTGTGTGGTGCAGGCATTCACGCTCTTTCTCGTGGTGGTCAGGCGCCACGACGAGAGCCGTTTCTGCTGGGCACTGACGGGCCTGGTCATTCGCATCGCCCAAGGCATGGGCCTCCACCGGGACGGATCCAGTCTGAAGCTGCCACCCTTCGAGACCGAGATGCGACGGCGAATCTGGTGGGCGATACTGGCCCTGGATCTGCGATCTGCCGAGGAACTTGGCACCGACATGACCATATCAGAGACCTCCTACGACACCCTCCAGCCGAGCAACATCAACGACTCGGACATGAGCCCGGACAGCGTGGAGGCACCTGTCTCCCAAGAAGGGAGATCTGACTGCGCAGTGGTCACTGTGCGATGTGAGATTTGCACCCTCTCGAGGCAACTCGTCGGCGCTGCCTCGGCCATGTCGTCGCTCTCTCCCAACACGGATAAGTCCAGCATCGCGGAAAGGGAAAGCATGCTCATCGACGTCTACCAGCGGATCGAGCAAAAGTTCCTCAAGCATGTTCTGGACGAGACGGATCCGCTTTACTGGATGTCGGCCCTGATCGTGCGCGTCATCGTGGCCAAGATGTGCCTCGTCATCTACTACCCGCTCTTGTTCCCTGGCTCCGAGGTTGAGCTGTCCGACGAGGTCAGGCAGCGCATCTACGTGGCCGCCATCGAGGTCATCGAGTACAATCACAAACTCAACACGGATCCCCGCTGCAAGCAGTACCGGTGGCTGTTCAAGACATACACCAATTGGCATGCCATTGCCTACGTCCTGATTGAAACCTGCCGCCGGCCGTGGACCGCCCTGGTCGAGCGTGGATGGGACGCCGTCAACGGCTTCGACATGGACCCCGTCGAGCTCGCCAAGAAGGCCGATCACGCTGCCGTCCTGCTCCCCCTGCGGAGGCTCTTCTCCAAGGCTCGCAAGCATCGTGAGACAGACATTGCTCGGCTGCAGGCGGATCAGGACGAGGCGCTCAGACTCGACTTCGCAGAGCGTATGAACCCGGTGCAGGCGCGATTCGGCCCCGTCCCGGGAGCCGAAAATCGAATGGAGCAGGTGAGAGAGCGGTGGTGGTCGCTGATACGTCCGAGGCGTGTCAGCGCAGAGCCGCCCGGCATAAGAAGGCATCCGAGCTCGGCCCAATCGGCCCAGACCATGATGCCGACGGGTCAAGCCGGCGTTGATTCGTCCAAGGCTCCGGGGCCCAATGAGCCGGCAGATTTCAATCTGTCTGCCGCTGCCATGGAGTACGTAGATAGATTCATGGCCCAGCCGACTCCCAACATGGCCGACTTTTGGAATCTGGCGGACGAGAACGCAGACAATGCATCCGGGCCCTCCCGGCAGATGAATGTTGAGCAGCAGCAGCAGCAGCAGCAGCAGCAGCAGTTGGCTGGCCAAAATGCTGTTCGACAACAGGCCACCACGTTGCAGACACAGCCTCCCAAGGACGGGAACTTGCCAGGCTACTTGTGGTCCGATCCCTTCACCTCCATGAATACTCGGTTCGATGCGCCGCAAGAGGATACGGATATGCTAGGTGATGATTTTGATTGGCAGGACTGGAGTCAGAGCATTCGAGGTCTAGAGATGGAGAGCACGCAGACGCGACAGGCGTGGTGATGGGGTTGGCGTTGGCGTTGGCGACGTGAGCCTTTTTTTCTTCTGTCTTCTTGCTTTTTAGTAAGCCTTGGCATTTTGGCACAAGCGTATTGGGACATGATCACTCTCAGCGCAAACCGGAACCCAACAATAGACACGGGACTTGAGACTTTGACACGTGCGTGAGTGCGTGGACCTCGTGAGGATGATATCATTGTGCGTCGGTTCCAATATCAGATTAGATCCCAGACATTGTGATCCTGCGACCCTCTGTTTTGACTTTATTTGCCCTGACGGACCCACTCCCATCTCGACCTCCGACTGCCGGCCCGTACGTCGCGAGGGCCGCGATGCGCCACAACATCATCCCACATCTCTGCTTCCCATATAGATGTCCAAAAAGGATACAAAACATTGCGAGCTAGCTGATCGCGATGGATCCAGGTCGGCAGGCCATGATTGACGATCCCAGATCGGCTCGTCGACGCGATGCCGCGTCAGCCAGAGCCAACTCCAATCATCGAATCTCCAAGGCCGCACGACCGGGACCTTCGAAAAGGGCCAAGAACACGGCTGCCTACCTCACCGAAGAGGAGCAGTCGCGAAAATTCGTCGCAGACGAGGACCATTTCGTCCTGAAACAATCCAAAAAAAAGGCAGACATTCGTGTTCGCGAGGGACGAGCCAAACCCATTGACCGACTCGCCTTCAACTTACGATACGTCGATGCAGACCGAGATGGGTTCGACGACGACGAGGCAGACGTTCACGTCAAACTCGAAGCGCCCACCGATATTGTGAGCAGCCTGGACCTGGCTCAGCTCCGGGATCTGGAATCGGACATTTCATCGTACCACGTCCTCGAAAAGGACAGACGAAATCGACAGTATTGGGAAGCCCTACAAACGCTTTGCGTCGATCTGCGGTCCAAGAAGGATGTGCATGCCCGGGACGACCGCGTGGTCAACAGCGTCGTCGACGACATTGACCGGATCCTGGCCCCCAAGACGTACCACGAGCTGGAAGCCTTGGAAAAGCAAATCAATTCAAAGCTGCGATCCGACGAAGACATCGATACGGACTACTGGGAGCAGCTGCTTCGCCACCTTCTGGTGTGGAAGTCCAAGGCGACCCTGGCACGCATCTTCAATGATATACAAGAGAAACGTGCCGAAATGCTGAAAGTCGACGGGTCAGAGGCGGCGGCGGCGGCGGCGGCGGCGGCGGCCGAAGGAGGCTCGACAATCTCGACTTCCGACGCGGCGGCTCCCAGCCAATCTGCTCCGACTGCCGACCGCAATGTCGACGCTTCCAATGTCACTGACGCCCTGTACAATCGAGAGGCGGCGCGGGGCATTTCCGAAAACGAAGAGGTCTTCACCGCCGAGGAAGAAGTGCCGGCTGGTGTGAAGCCCGGCTGGGTTGGCCAGCACAGAGCAAGGAAGCCGCGCTACTTCAACAGAGTCCAGATGGGTTACGAATGGAACAAGTACAACCAGACGCACTACGACCACGACAACCCACCGCCCAAGGTGGTCCAGGGCTACAAGTTCAACATCTTCTACCCTGATTTGATTGACAAGACAAAGGCGCCAACCTTTAAGATTATCCGTGAGCACGGAAGAAGAAGGGGAGAATCGTTTGCGGCGGCTGGCGAAGCCGACACATGCCTCATTCGATTCATTGCCGGGCCCCCGTACCAAGACATTGCTTTTCGTATCGTTGATCGGGAATGGGACTATAGTTCCAAGAGAGAGCGTGGATTCAGGAGCCATTTCGAGAAGGTACGGCGGGTGGCTTGGAGTGCCTGACTCCTTCCCCCTTTACCCTCTTTTTGTCAAAGACGGAAAGACGGGAAGGAAAGGGCGTTGTTCTTCTCACCAGGCGCAGGTCAGGCTAACTTTTGTTATGACAGGGGATCCTCCAGCTTCATTTTCAGTTCAAGAAGGTAAGTCGTCGCCAGGCCTTACGCGTGTTTCCACCCTGCGATTGATTTTTTTTCATTGGTTCTCATGCTCTCTCTTTCCAGATTTTCTACCGAAAATAGACAAGACACGATGATGAAGGCGTCCCACATAGGTTTGCTCGCCCATCATGGTGGCTTGTGGACCCTCTCCTTGCTACTTTGTCGAGTTGAAATGTTGGCAGCGGGCGCAATGTAAAAGATGATGACGATTCAGTGGACTAATGGCGTCCTGACCTGGAAGAGGGGGGGTTTGTTGCAAGAAGCTGACGGATGGCCTCCGTGAGACCTGCATCGCAGATGCCTGGGTCACCATGCTCCTGGTCCATAGTTTTGTCAATGAGCATTGCCCGTCCTGGTTTTCACCGATCATTTTCGGTCGCTCGAGTCATTGGCTGGCTTGCACAGCGTGTCTCTCCGCTTCCATGTGTGGCCCGACGTGCATTCTGCATTGGGCTGAAGAGGCGGCTCAAACTATCGACAAGTAGTTGGCGAGATGCGTCAACGAACTCTGAGTGAGTAGCCCAGCGTTTACCGTTCTTTTTCCATGTTTTTTTTTAAAAGATGACAATTTATTCATGGCCTCGAGGGGCGGCTTTCATGTAGCAGCCTCTTCTTCAGAAGAAGAACGGAAACAGAAATAGAATGTTGACGCCCGCCCCGGATTCCCCTCTTCTTCTCTCTTTCCTCCTCTTTCTTCGACCTTCTTTTCTTCTAGCGCGTTTCTTGATTATCCCCCCC
>JMQE01001861.1:0-10493 GCA_000731825.1 Hypocrella siamensis | reverse complement strand
AAGGTAAGGGAGGGGGGGGGGGTATATGAGAGCGGAGGAGCACCAAGCCAGGTACGTACCTAGGAACACGGCATTACACACCCGAAATTACGCACTTGGTACATGTACTCCGTAGCCGCGAACACGCCCACAGTTCACACTTACAAGCATGCCCATATTTATAGTGGTGTGTATGTAGGAACCTACGGTGGATACTACCCACTACACATCGTTGTAATGCTTGCTCCGGAGTCCCTGTCTAGCGACGACAATGGAGGCCGATGGCGGGGGTCTCCCTCTTGTAGCCACAGCGGCCACCAGCCATCATGCAGGGCCATCAGTGATTTTAGATAGACGTACATACGTACTTCATGCGAGCCTTCCGAGGGGAAGCTGGTGTGTGTAGGTCGGGATGCAATTACGCGCGTAGAAAAGAATTCGGGATCCGACCTCAGACGTCAAACGTCTCCGTCTTCAAACCCGCATACTGCCTAGACGGGTGCGGTGTCTGAGATTGGCGGCAGGCGGACCAGCAGGCAAGATGCAACAGATACCGTTCGACAAGGCGCCAACATACTACATGTACAAATAGCCTTCGCGCTTGCCTCGTCACCAAATTGCAATCACTCTTTTGTCAGATGCAGAAGGCTGCACCACCTTTGCGTCTTGACTTGCCGCATCCATGCTGTCGAGATCATGGCCTCTTCCCCTCGCAGTCGCTCACGACCGCGACGCCGCGACCTCATAACGCGGATCCATACCGATGCCCTACACACGCCAACCACTCTCGGTGGAGCAGCTGACCTGTCCAACAGCCAGCTCCACGAAGACTCGAGCTCTTCTGAATCGGACTTCCAACGAAGCCGGACGAGCAAACTTGCACCTCGTCATGCGCGGTCCAGAAGCAACCCGTTTCCTTCCTTCCTCGGCGTGCCCAAGAGCAGACCAGACCCAACCAACCAACCGCGCCCCCCCGATAAAGACTGGGGAGACGGTAATAAGAACAACATGGCCGGACCAAGCATGATGATGAACCTGAAGCATGAACGACACGCAGCCGGGAGCAAGGACTTTGCCACGGGGCCCTGTATGACCTGCGCGTCCTTGATGCGATGGCCCAAGGAGCTCAAAGTGTTCAAATGCACCATCTGTGCCACCATCAACGACTTGAAGCTTCCTGACGGCGACGCTCAGAAGCCTGGCCTCTTTGGGAGGCGTCGTGATGGGACCTCGCACGCCCCACCACCTGAGGCGTCCGGCTGTATGCATCCTCCCAGAGCCATTTGACAGTCTTGGAGGACAAAATGCTGACAGTTTCACACAGCCCATTCCATATCGATTCATCACTGTCGGCGGATCGTGAGACAGTGTGTCCATACGTACATCTCCAATACTTTGTTCCACAAGGAACCCTCAAAATCTGTCAACGGGCCTGCCTCGAATGGATCCCAGAGCCGATGGTCGACGGTCGACGGCAATAAAAACCCTCCCGGAGACGGAGACGGAAATGTCCGTGGGAGGAGCACGTCAAAATACGTCTTTGAAGAGCCGCCATCACTTCGCCCAATGAATGCGCGAATGCACACTGCCACCAGGTCGTATTCTTCATCAACTCAGGAAGGGCCGTTGATGCCAGCGAAGCAATCGAATCAAGCTCTGCCGGAACGATGCAGGGCTCCATTCACAGGCCGAGACTGCGAAGCAAAGAGAATATTCAAGCCATTGGAAGATTACATTGTCAAGGCCTTTTCCTCTCTCGAATGCGTCAACTCGTCCTTCCTTTTCCAGCATTATCCTAATGGCCGGGAAGGAAGTGGTGCGGAGCAAATTCGGCGCAAACCAGTGGCCTCTCAAGCAGCTTCACTATGGCGAAATGATGTCGCGGCTCTTCAAGAAGACTTGCCAACAGACAAGCCAATTGATGAACTTGACGCCAAAACGTTGCTTCTCGGTGATATTGCGGAGAACGGCTCGTGGTGGACCGGCGGCCGTTCCCAGTTTCCACCGAGCAAGCCTGCTTCTGCTCTTCGGTCGGAGAGCCCTACCAAAAGACCATTGGCCATGAAAAGTCCCAATATAGACTGGGATGCGCTCAACAGCTGGTATGACTTGGCGACCAATGTCGCAGAGGGCTGGTTCTCCGTATATGAGGACATCTGCAAAGAATCAAACGTTGAACCTCATCCACAGCTTCATTTGCAGCTTCTGGAAAAGGAACTGCTCGTGGGGCAATCACATACTCAGAGGGTGTTACTCAAAGCTACAGAGTCTCTGCTGAAACGGCCAGGTCGGCCAATCTCCGAACCAAGCGATCTTCGCTTCCTCCTGATCATTGCAGAGAACTTCCTGTTGCGTGCAGATTTCAAACCGTTTCGCGGCATATTGCAACCAGAGGAGAAAACGAATGTCGCTGCTCCTCCGCTTCCAACTCATTTGCCCGACGAACGGAGAGCCCTCCCTAGCTCAGGACTCTTGTCTGGACAACATTCGGGTATTGTCAAGCGGATCATAGGGCTCTTGTCCAACGCGTCGCCGGATTGTCACAACCAGCTCATCTCGTGGTTGGCCAGATATGGCAGCACGCGCTTTTCTCGCATCAAGGACCTTGTTTCTGGATTTCTAAGCTATCGGTTGTTGAGGCAACTGGACAAGAAGCACCCTACCGAGGTGGACATCACCGCAGGCTTGATACCGGAGATGCGCACAGGTCGATCGGCCGGAGGATCTTACCTCCATGACGAAATCAGATCAGGAGGTTCCTCGAAAAAGAAGGAATCAGAACAGAAAATAGCATACACGGAGGATTGGCAAGTCAGGGCTGCTTCACGCGTGCTTGCGCTCCTGTTTGCGGCAAACAACGCCACAGAATCGAGGGCAGGACATGCAGCGCAGGCGTCGGCCGATGTCGCGGCTTTTGGCTCAACGCGGGAATATAGACACAAGGGCGGTCAACTGCTGCCAACCAGCGACTTTTACAACTCCATGGTCGATTACGCCGACCTAGTGAGTGATTTCGAGTCTTGGGAGTCGAAGCGAACGAAATTCTCGTTCTGCCAGTACCCGTTTCTGATGAGTATCTGGGCCAAAACACATATTCTGGAACACGATGCACGGCGGCAGATGCAGATGAAGGCTCGGGATGCCTTCCTTGACAGCATCATGTCAAACAAGAATGTCAAACAGTACCTTTGTCTCACCGTCCGCCGGGACTGTCTCGTTGAGGACAGTCTCGCTGCAGTCAGTGAGGTCATTGGCAGCGGTAGCGAGGATATCAAGAAAGGGCTCCGCATTTCATTCCGAGGCGAAGAAGGAATTGATGGCGGTGGGTTGCGAAAGGAATGGTTTCTGCTCCTGGTCCGGGAAGTCTTCAATCCCGATCATGGTGAGTAATTCATATTCAGCCGAGCCCAAGGTGTCTGATGATGCATTCTGACACGGCGCCTGCCAGGCATGTTTCTCTACGATGAAGACTCGCAGTACTGTTACTTTAACCCCAGCACGTTTGAGACATCGGATCAGTTTTTTCTTGTCGGGGTGGTGATGGGCTTGGCGATATACAATTCCACCATTCTAGATGTCGCTCTCCCGCCTTTTGCCTTTCGTAAGCTGTTGGCGGCCGCGCCCGCTCACGGTCTAGGATTCACGTCGCGTCCCCGACCTTCGATGCGGTACACTTTGAGTGACTTGGCAGAGTATCGACCGCGGGTCGCTCGCGGTTTGCGCCAACTGCTTGAATACGAGGGCGACGTCGAGG
This sequence comes from Hypocrella siamensis, assembly GCA_000731825.1. Lineage (NCBI taxonomy): Eukaryota > Fungi > Ascomycota > Sordariomycetes > Hypocreales > Clavicipitaceae > Hypocrella > Hypocrella siamensis. The sequence continues at coordinate 6,760 of JMQE01001861.1, read as the reverse complement.
ACACCTTTTGTCTTGATTTCGTCATCAACACGCAAAAGTATGGCACTGCGGTTCAGGTGCCCCTTTGCCCAGGCGGTGAAGGAAAAGCCGTCACGAACAGCAACAGGCGCGAGTATGTTGAGCTCTATATACGGTATCTGCTTGACACGGCGGTCACGCGCCAGTTCGAACCATTCAAAAGAGGCTTCTACACCGTTTGCGGCGGCAATGCTTTCTCATTGTTCAGACCTGAAGAGATTGAGCTTCTCATTCGGGGCTCCGACGAAGCCCTTGACATAGCCTCGTTGCGAGCTGTTGCTCAGTACGACAATTGGGGTCTTGCACAACCGGACGGACACGTTGACGTGGTGAGTTGGTTTTGGGAGACATTCCAAGAAGCGATTCCGGCCAACCAACGCAAACTCCTCTCCTTCATCACGGGAAGTGACAGGATTCCAGCGACGGGGGCCGCCATGTTGCCAATCAAGATATCATGTCTTGGAGAAGATAACGGCCGTTTTCCTATAGCGAGAACGTGTTTCAACATGCTATCTCTGTGGAACTATAGGTCGAAGGAAAGGCTGGTTCGTATGCTGTGGAGAGCAGTGCTTGAAAGCGAAGGATTCGGTCTCAAGTAGTCGTGGGTCTTCTTGTTGCGCATACATTCATTCAATTTGGCATCAGCATGAACCTGGCTGTTTTGCAAGACATCAACTGGCCCTTCTCCGGAAGCAGACGAAGGCACAGCCGCATGGGGTAAAGCATATTGCATAGCACAACCTGGGTTTCAGCGATTGCAGACTAGCATCTATCGGAATGATAATGAGAATTCAAATCAATTGAAAGCGGTCTCCCGCTCGCCAGGACTAGGCTTCCTCTTGTTCAGCCATGCCTCCGGCTGCTCTCGCCCTCTTCAACATGTCTTTCTCCTTCTTTTCTTCTGCCCTCAGTTTCTGCATTCTTGCGCGGTCGGCGCTGGACTTCTTCGCCGTGTCTTCCAGGCTCTGCATCTCAGCAAGATCCTCCTTGCTCGGCTCAACAGGGCTGGCTTGCGTCTCGGCCATGAAAAGCCCTAGAATATCAGACGAGTGCCTGTCTTTCATGTCAATGGTGACGGCTTTCTCTCCGGGCCCCGGCGGCTGTGCCTTGGAGAGGTTTTTCCGCGAAGAAGCCGGCTGGGAGACAGTCTCGGCCGAAGCCGTTCTTGTGCCGAGGTATATCGTCATGAGTGGTGAGGAATGGTTATCATCATGACGGTTGACGATCATCGGGACAGAGGGATTATGGTATTTTAATCGAGGGAGGTTCTCGCGCCAGAATTTCCTGTCGAATTTGCTCTTTCAGTTTTGTTTCCGGTTTTCTATTTTTTATTTTCTTTTCCTTGCACATCGTGGGAAAGGGGATCGACGCGTGGGTGCCTAGAGACGTACCTGGCTCCCATGTGGCCGTCGGACATTTTAGTCGCGAAGTCCATGTGTATCCTGGTGACTTTGGGAGGGAGAATGGCTGCGCCTGGACCGCAGCGGAGGTTGATTAACTGTGATTTTTGGTTTTTTTTTTTTTTTTCGTGTGAGCTTGTTGATCACCAGGTCGTTTCAAGTAAGGAGGGAAGACTGGTTTACCCTCTGTTTTTGGTTGGCAAAGTTAGCTATCTCTTGATCTGGTCTGGCGGTTTGTGGGGAGGACGAACCCTGCGGAGAAGATTGAGTCTTTCTCCTAATGACCGCATTTTACATTTGATGTCGGGTGATGCAACGGCAGATCAATCCCGGGGGGCTGTTGTCGCATACAAATTTGGAGGATTTCGTCGCAACCGAAGCTCTAAGCTGCACCGGACCGGATTTCATCCGAGGGCGTTTTTTTTTTAATGGTGGGGGGCGTGAAAGCTACTGCCGGGTTAGGATTTGCTCGGTTTAGCTTCAAATTCTGGAGCTCCTCGAATCCAGACATGACAATATGCATCGTGTGCCTGCAGTGGCGCAATGTCTAAAAACATGTGTAAGGACAAGGCACGTCTATAGAGTCGGTCTACCTATCCTGTCGTGTCCGGCTCTAGGTCCGGGCACAAGCCGGCAGAGGACGCCTTCGAGATGTCGGCGCCTCAACCACACAGAGGCTGCGCTCCCTGCTGCGTCCGACAGTGAGACGTCTCCTGTTGTCGTGCAGGAGCCCGATCGCAAAATTCCGATCATGTGCAGCGGCTGCGGAGCTTTCAGCCAGACAACCAAGCACGGACATGTTGGCTACTTTGACATGAAGAGCAAGAGAGTGCGCACGTGGCTGCGCCCGAGCAGTGAGGTGCCGCGGGAGAAGTTCCTTTCACCAGAGGATCAAGTCGTGGCCAATGTGCTCACGACTCTGGACCGTGGGAGGCTGGAGCAGTTGGGCCTCAGCGCGGACAGGTTGATCAAGGATGACGACGGAGGAGCCACGGCTGGTAAGGGACCCTGTTTTGAGGCAAGGATTCCACTGTCTCGATGCTAACTGGGGGCTTGTCTGTTCAGAAAGGGCCAGGGAAAAGCCGCCAGTCTGCGATCGATGCTATGACCTGATGCACTACAACACCAAGGGCGACACTGCGAAACTGAGGCTGCCTCACCCTACGGTGGAATCGCTGCGCGAAACGATTGAAGAATCGCCGTACAGAATCAACCACATCTATCACGTTATCGATGCTGCGGACTTTCCCATGTCCTTGGTCCCGAAGCTCAATGTTCTCCTGGGCGACATTCCTTTGCGGTCCAAGAACCGACGTTCGCGAAAAGTCATCCACCACCATAAACGCCGAATAGCCATGAGCTTCGTCATAACCAGGAGCGATCTTTTAGGTCCCACCAAAGAAATCGTGGACTCTTTGATGCCGTATTTGCGGGAGGTGTTGCGCGACGCTCTTGGTCCGATGGGCAAACGGGTGAGGCTGGGCAACGTGACCTGTGTCAGTGCCAAGAGAAGCTGGTGGACAGGGTCGCTGAAGGAGAGTCTTTGGTCCAGGGGCGGCGCCACCTGGATGGTGGGCAAGGTGAATGTTGGCAAGAGCCAGCTCTTCGAGGCTATCTTTCCCAAAGGAAGATTGGAAGAGGCCAAGAAGACAGCTCTTGGTGACGCAGTCTCTGGGCCCAGAAGCCGTCGTGATGCAGCCAGTGGAGAGGGCTCTCTGGGAGTGGGCGAGCTTCTCCCTCCCGCGCAGCCTGCCACCAACTTTCCCGGAATGCCCATGGTTTCGTCACTGCCAGGCACGACGGTTTCGCCGATCCGCGTGCCATTTGGCACCCGAAAAGGCGAGCTCATCGATCTTCCGGGTCTGTATCGCGGTGGCCTGGAGCAGTACGTTCAGGAAGACTATCGCCATTACTTGACCATGAAGGCGCGCATCGTCCCCGTACAAGCATCCCTCGACAGTCGCAAGTCGTTGCTTCTGGGCGGCGGCTTGATCCGCATCACACCTCGAAATCGAGGTGTGACTTTTCTCATGTACAACTTCACTCCAATGGATGAGCATACCACCAGCACGGAGAAGGCAATCAGCTATCAGAACCAAACTCGCAAATCAATTAGCGTGAGGAACATTGCCATCCCAGATGCCATGGACAAGATGAAGCACGCGGGAACGTTCAAGCTCCTCCACGACGTGACCAAGGAGCGAGCTGGTCCTCTGGCGCGGAGGGATGGATTCATGAGCGAGCTCGGCCAATTGCCATTCCGCGTCTTTTCGGTGGATCTTCTGATTGAGGGTGTTGGGTACGTCGAGATCGTGGCGCAGGTCCGAACACGACATTTTGAAAAGTTGTTTCCGGAAGACGACGAGCCTCAGCTTCCCTCAAATCCGCCTGAGTCGAGCGATGTGTCGGTTCTAACGAGCGAGGACTTCACAGCGCGTTTTAAGAGCAGGGGCGAGCCCGCGGAGCCCGCGGGACCAGACTGGCCTGCCGTGGACGTGTATTCTCCGGAAGGAAGCTTCATCGGTGCCAGACAGCCCATTCATGGATGGCTGAACAACAAGGCGCGTGTGCTGCCGAAACACAAGAGGGCAAGGCCGAGACTCTCTAGGAGTGGACTCCAAAGGGTGCGCGCGGACAGTAAGAAGGAGATCAGCATAAGGGGCAAGAGGGCCAAGTTTGCGCACAGAATGGAGGAAGAGGCTCCTTCAATTCCTCATGCTTGGTAAAGCTCGCAACATGTACTCTTTCTGGTTCATCGGTTGTAAGATACTTGCAGGCATTTTAGATTTAGGGTAGATCGTCACCGAGATTTAGGACTGTGATTGACTTGGAGCGCAAGCGGTATGGTTCTGTTCTCAATAGATTACGAAAAATGCACATGTCCTGCTTCATTATTTACGCGATGCCATCACAGCAGGTCATCTCGTTGTGCTTGTCTTGCTGTGCCCAGTATTGGCAATGCACGAAAAATATATCAACGTTTCATGCAGACGCACGTATGAATATTTGTGTGTGTGATTCTGTGTTTTACGTCTTCAAGGATACCTTGATATGTCTTCAATGGCACATGATTGGGAATTTATCTAGCCGGGGGATCAAGGAAGCCCTCCCTGGTATTGATTCCTGCTTTTGTGAAAGCAGAGTATACCGCAAGGGAATCGCATCCCATGCGTCGGACTACCTAAGGTACATGCCTTAGTAATTCGCAGAGGCAAAAAACACGCGGACCCCACAACGTATGCCGCCAGTGCTGGCTGCAGCAAGAATGCCAAGTACGGGATACCGATAACAGGGCCACTTCTTTTCTTCATCAACTCCCCCCCCCTCGGCCCCTCACGCCACGCCCCCGAGTGACGTCGCTCCATAACAGGCGCAAAGGAAAAAAAAAAAGTTAATTCAAAAAGAAAGGATCGTCGCAAAGCTTTCCTGGCCACGACATGTAGTAGGAATCTCCTTTTTCCCCCCCGACTGTTGATCCAGAGCCACGTTCCTGTCCTCGAGTCTTGTTGCTCCAGAAGCCCCCTTTTCGCCCGACGCCGGGCCTTGGCCTTGAGCAAAATCACGAGCCATGTCCGATATGTCGAGACAACAAGCGACAGCTCTCGCGGGATCGCAGACACAGACACAGACACAAACGGACACACCCAGGACGCTGCGTCTCCGAGGCCGTCATGCCGCGGCCGGACGCTCGGTCCAATGGGCAGACGACGTCATTGACAATGAGTGCATGGGCAGGAAAAGCTCCAAAGGTTAGACGTTTTGTCTTTTTGACATGGATAGACAGACTTTTTCTTTTTTTCTCTCTCCTAGTTTGCGTGAGCCACCAGCAAAGCGCTGACAGGCTAAACAAAACAACGACAGTCTGCTGTATATACCACAAGCCGAAAGGCGTCGACGAGTCCAGCTCCGAATCGTCCAGCTCCTCGTCCGACGACGACGATGACGACGACGTCGCGGACGACACCCGCGCCGCCGACGAGAAGAGATCAGAAAGAAACGATGACAAAGTGCCGGCCTGCGGACACGCGCATGGTCGCCGGAGGAAGAAGAGCAGCAAGCCGAAGAGGTCGCCGAGTCCGAATGCGTACGAAAAAGTGCCCAAGCAGAAATCGAAACCGCAGGAGGAGCGTGGGGACCAGAAGGTTTGATGGACGGGTGCTGCCTAGAGAATTTCCAAATTCTTTCTCTAATGGTCTGCTTGGTAATTGCGCTTGGTAATTGCGCTTGGAGGAACATGCTTTCCGTTTCGACGGGTTGTTGGTGTGCTTTGTTTCTTTTTCGCGTTCCATGGCGATAGGCTCCAGAGACATGATCGCGTTTGATGGCAGTTTGGTAAGGGAATGCTCCTTCTTCTACTTCTTCTTCTTCTTCTTCTTCTTCATTGTATTTGGCGCTCTTGTGTGTGTTGTGGCGATGATGAGTGCTGTGGAATTTGCGGTTGAGCGTGGCGTGACCGAGTGCCTGGTTCGTTGTCGTGGGCTCGATGCTTACGGAGGGTTGCGGCGTGGGACTTGAGAATGGGTTTTCACTGCTCAGAAAAAAAAAAGAAACATATATTATACAAGCGATGCTTTAAACAACACAATTTCATTCGCAATATAGCGTCATCTGCGCCGTAGATGCTTCTTTGAACGTGACATGACTTTAGCACAATTTCGCGCTCCTGGTGTACATGATGTACATGATGATGTCTGGAAGAAATGACGGGGTATCTTAGAAAACAGCCAAGATGTCAAAAACCCAAAAAGGAAAAGGAAAACCATCGAACTTGGCCCTACTGCTCCTGGACCTGCTTCGCGCTCTCCACGACGAAATACCTCCCTGCCGTCTTCCCTGCGGTCCCCAAAACATGCCACCTCTCGGCATCCTCGCACGTCTTGCGCGAGCTGCTCACCCTCCTAGGCCGCCTGAAGTGCCCGACGAGCTCCTCCCGGTCCAGCAGCGCCTTGACGTCCCGCAGCGCGATGGTGTTTTCGCACATAGCCTCCCGGGTCTCGTCTCGGATGGCCCGCAGCGGCTCGACGCGGCTCGTGTCGACGCTCTGCACGGCCTGCACGAAGCGCAGTTGCGCCTGGAGCGTCTCCAGCATGGACGCTTCTTCGGCTGCGCTCTGCGGCAGAGGGAGCGCGGCGAGGCGCAGCAGGTGGTGTAGCTGCTTGGCCGTGATGGGCTCGGCTGGCTGGGCGGATGGCGAACCGAGAGAGCGGACTGACCAGCTTGGTTGGGCGAGCAGTTTTGTGAAGCGGGTTTTGCTGCTGGCTCGGACGGCCGCGAGGGGGTTAGATGACATTTTTTTTTTTTTTTTTGGGGAGTTGGTGTTTTGAGAAGCTTGCTAGATAGCA
>JMQE01001860.1:0-10530 GCA_000731825.1 Hypocrella siamensis | reverse complement strand
TTTTTTTTTTTTTTTTTTTTTTTTTTTTTTTTTTTTTTTTTTTTTTTGCTTTTTTACACATCTACACAGCAGGCGGATCATTGACGGAGTTTCGATGATCGAGCAGATCCATGTTTAGCTACATATATTCCCCATTATTCCTACCGAGACGTGGTAGACTCGTCCAGCCCATGTTTGGTCCTCTTGCTCGCTCGTGCTGTCAATGCCTCAATTCACAAGGAATGCGCCTTCAAATTCATCGCACTGTACTCCGTCACCGAGACAACTCGAGATTTCTGGTCGCGCTCGCCTCGTGAAGGACAAGTCTCTCTTCTGGATAATGGCAAGACCTTCCACGGCGAGAAACCGAAAGCGAAACCGGATGCTAGTCTGTATCAAGGAACGAATGAGGCAAAACAAGAAAAACGCAATTTCTGCTCCGACTTTTCGCTGCACAAAGTCTTCTGAACAGATCGCATGGATAACATTGGGGCTGGGGGAAAGAAAATTCCAAATCGTCGCGACGCACTGGCGTGTACCCGAGACAATCGGCCGCGTCTCGGCCTTAGTCTGAGCAAAGGCTCTCGTTGATCAAAGCAGGCGGGCTCCCTGAGCGCATTATCTCGTCTTCGTGAAATTACACGTCGGCTACGTGGTAAGCTACGCGTCTCCTCTGCGCGCGTCTTTGTGAGTTCGTACAGAGAAATCAATGCTCGTTATGTCTCTAATAGCCCGGCGGATATTGAGAGCCTTGAAGTGAGCGCGTGGGGGGCACTCAATGGGTGTACACTTGGGCCGTATTGTGAGTTACCTCGACAGGCACGCTGCTGCCTCAAGCAGAGGGCATCAAAGATGGCTATGAAGAAAAAGAAAACATGTGATGATTCTTGGTTCCTCATGATCTGCGCAGGAACGAGCACGGCGTTTAGATGGGGAGATTGGAAAATCTAGCTATATAATGCTATAAGTGATTCATGACGTAACTCATGGCTCATTGGTCCAGTGGTCATGACGTTGGATTTTGATGGCGTCGTCGAGATTTCCAAAGACACCAGTTCGAATCTGGTATGAGCCTGTGTGTTTTGGCTCCCTGCGCACTGCGTGTCTTTTTTTGCAGATTGAATCACTTGCATTCATTCAGGTCTTCGCTTGCGAGCTTTCTATGGTGAGGGTTTTTTTTCCTCTTTCAAATGAGGCATTGGAAGCATCTGGTTTCTTTCGCGATGCAGGGAAGGTGCTTCAGTGCTACTGATCCAAAGAAATCGGTACAGTCTGCACCTTTTGTCGGGAAAGTCTAGATGCACGGCCGGGCTGGCAATCAGACGGTCAATCAGCGAAGAGAAATTGTGAACAGAGCTTCTACGAAAGCTCTTGGGATACGTCATAATTTCGTTGACGCACGCTGATTTGTGAAGAGCGCTGCTATGTATAAACTGATGATATGCGCGGCCACTGCCGTTTTTTTTTATGGTGAAAAGAGTTCCTGCTTTCAGTGTCCAGACCTGACTCTTCGTTTCGCCTTGCTCGTTGGGCGATGCGAAAGTATGCTGGAAAAGGCCCATGGCAAAATGCCGCTTTTATTAGCCAATGCCGAAATTTCATTGGCTTTTGGTTGGCTCAGCCAGGGCCAATGTCGAGGTCCCCGCCCTCGTATTGTTTCTCCTTCCCGAAATGGGATCAAGATTTCGTCATGCATTCCCAAACGAAACGGCATTCCTCTTCTCAGCGCACAGTTGAGAATTCGACGCTACTGCTCCATTTCGGTATGAGCTGTCGTTGGCCCCCCGTTTTCCTTCTCAGACGCGAGGCCATGCGAGGCTACCGACCTGCAAGCGGAGAGAGACAAAGAGGCGGTGCTTTCCCTTTTGCGCCACGCGCGCGCAACTTCCAGGCACCAGGGTCAATGTTTTCCTGCTGTGAGTCGCTGCCGCCGCTGTTGCTGCTGCTCCACCGGCAGGTTGTGCTAGGTGATTTCCATCATCACATTGTCACTTGAGCAGACTTCTTCTTCTTCTTTCCATGCATAGACTACTCGTTATAGACTTTTAATCTCTTGTCGTTCATTGTGCCGAACACTCTGTCGTGACTCTGATACTTGCTCACGTCTTTGCTTCTCGCGATCGAGACACGAGATCGCCATGGCCGCGCAACCGACGTCTGGCGCACCCGACGAGGAAAGCATGAGAGGGGGGTTAGTTGGGTTTCGTCAACAACAACCCCAACGAGAGACAGATCCCACCCGTATCTACGACCCGCCGCCGCGCTATGGCTTCAATGGCCCAAAGCGCAACGACTCCGAATACATGTTTTATCAGGCCTTCAAACTCGCCAAGACAAGGTGGCATGACATCTGGGCCGGAATTCTGGTATGATGTTCCCTCTGCCAATCCTCGCAAGAAGACGGCGGCCAGTTTACAGACTGACTCTCGAAACACTACACCAGTTCCTTCTCGTCTTGGGTGGCTTCATCGCCGTCTCCGTTCTTTCTATTCGAGGATATCTTACTGGATCCCGCGGCGACGGTATCTATGGAGGAGCTAACGATTTTTCCCTGAACAACAATACCATCATAATGTTTGCTCTCGTCCTCGCCGCCGCTTCCGTCCTTTCGTGGGCTTATATCACGCTGGCATTTCTCTTACCCGAGAAAATCATCTACATTACGGGCATTTTGAACGTTGTGTGGGCACTTGGAACTTCAGTCTACTATTTATATAAGGAATACTGGTCGGCCGGTGTCGTTTTTGCGGTTTTTGGCCTGTAAGTCGAGCCTCTTCTTCTTTGGTTCGGAGCGCTCCTCGACGCAGTCACTGATGCTTGGACAGCTTTGCCCTTCTCGCCTTTCTCTCCTGGGTCCACCGTATCCCATTCTCGGCCCTCATGCTCAAGACGACAATTCGCGTGAGCAGGGAATTTGGCCACGTGTATCTGGTCTCATTTATCGGTGGCTTTTTCGCAGTCGCCTTGAGCGCGTGGTATACGGTTACCTTGACAGCCATCTATGTCACATATGAACCTTCTGAGAACAACCCCAAGTGTAAAGCCAATGGAAGTGTTTGTAGCATGGCCAAGGTCATTGGCCAGGCTGTCTTTATCACGTTTGCCATGGTAAGCACTCAATCGGAAGTGATGTTGGCTGCAGCAAACCGGCAGTATGAAGACTGACTCTGGGTCTTTGGCACAGTATTGGATCAGCGAGTGGTTGAAGAACACGATACATACCATCATCGCTGGCGTCTACGGTTCCTGGTACTTCTGTGCTAATACCCCACCCCATAAAACTACTCGAACCTCAGCCCGGCGCGCACTTACGTACTCGTTCGGTTCCATCAGCTTCGGCAGCCTCTTGCTGGCCTTTATACAGTTTTCGCGCCACATATGCTCCGTCGCACAGCGAAATGCCGGTCAAGAAGACGGCTTCATCGGTGCATTGGGTCAGGGGCTCTTCTGCATCCTCGGATGTCTCATCTCTCTTCTCGTGCGTTGTCGATGAGGCTCCAAATGTTAACATGCGCAGTCTGTGCTGACGAGCCCCAATGCAGGAATGGGCGGTTCAATATGTGAACAAGTACGCTTTTTGCCACATAGCGCTGTATGGAAAGGCATACATCCCTGCCGCCAAGGACACCTTTCATATGTTGAAAGACCGTGGCGTGGACGCCCTCGTAAATGTATGCTGCGTCGCGTGGAAGGCTGTGCTTCTGGTCCTCTTGGCTGACTTTCTGTGCAGGATTGCCTCATTGCTCCGGTCCTGACTTTTGGGTCCATGTTTGTGGGCTTTGCCACTACCCTCCTGGCCTATCTGTACCTTTTAATCACCAATCCACTTTACAACAAGGATGGAGGCTTCACGCCCGTCATCATGGCCGTGACGTGGTTGATTAGCACACAGATTTGCCTCATTTTCACGACCCCAATCGTGAGTGGTGTTGATACCATTTTTGTCGCTTCCGCTTGGGACCCACAGGTCATGATTGACGATCACGGTGTCATCTATGAAGAAATGGTCAGAGTATATCCCAGGGTTCAGGAAGCAATCCGCGTGCGATAGATGGGATGCTGAGCAATTTGAAGATGTCAAGTCATGGCCCGAGCGTGAAGAGGAAGAGATATAAAGCAGCGAATCTTTCATGTCATTCATTGTTTGGGTAGTCTTGGTGATTATCCTTGTGCCATTGTTTCCATGCAACGGCACCAGGTACAGTCAGACCTGCTGCCCCCAACCCCTCCCCCTACCCTTTCTCAGCGTAGCATAGTTTTCGATGTTTAAAGCGCAGCGTTCTTTATTGATTGGTGCTCCAACAACCTGAATTGAGTGCCTGGATACGCTCAGTAGAGTGTGAATGCCTATAGAATGCTGGATGCAAAAGATGGGTCTGCAGCCGAGGAGAGCAAGTGATGATTAGAAAGTGTTGACTGACGCTCAAGGGCAAATTAGATCGGTCATCAAGTTGGGGTCTAGGACGCTCCGACTCTCCAACAAGATCGGAAACGAACACGAGGGGCTGACGGCAATTCTGCCTCGGCTTTGTCGTTTGCCCAGCTTGGCAATGGCTCCAATGCAAGCGGACGGGGCGGGTGGTGCACCTCAATGCTTGGAAGGACAGAGGTAGGGGAGATGTGCATGTCCATGGATGCTTGGAAATGCAGGTAGGAGGCCTTGTGCAACAAAATAAGCGATATGGCTTCTTCAGGCCTGTCGAATCATTTTGATTGAATGAATAGTTTCTCCGACTGCGGATAAAAGGTCCGACGTTTGATGTCCAGCGCTACAAAGCTGACTGTGCTGACTCACAGGGTGAGTCATTCGCCAAATTTGCCAAACATGCATAAATGATGGCTACGAATCTCCTCATTCCACAAAATGAATTCAGACTCCCAACATGACCTGCTGAGGGTGGACGAGGGAACAATGACAGACTCCGCGACAAAGGATACTGCGACCATTCGAGTCCCGCCCGAGGAGCTCGTCGAGGGAGACTTGTTTCTACGCAGGTGGCAGCGGTCTGATGCCGAGGCCCTCCACTCCGCAATCGACAGTTCAATCACCGAGCTCTCGCGATGGATGCACTGGGCCGCCAACGGCCACACCTTGCAGGACGCAGAGCGATTCCTAGATTTCACAGACAAGTCATGGAACTCGGGGCACCAATACGACTACGCCATCGTCACTGACGGCTGCCCGAAAGGATCCTTCGGCCTGATGCAGCCACGTAGCAGGAAGCCGGGAACGCTCGAGATTGGATACTGGCTGGCCACGGATGTGACTGGGCGAGGATGGGCGAGTCGGGCTGCTGGTCTGCTGACGAGAATCGCCTTTGAAATCGGAGCTCAGCACGTTCAGATCCGACACAAGGAACTCAATGGCCGCAGTGCCGCTATACCTCGCCGTCTTGGGTTCTCTTTACTTGGCCGTCAAGTTCCCGACACGAGGGATGATGGACAAGGGTCCGAAGTTGTTTTGTGGCAGATGGACAAGCCTTCGGCACCGGTGCAACGAAATACATGAGTCAAGACTTGCTTCCTTCGCCATCGCCAGCTTCGTGATGCTCTACCCCGAGATGACGGATGATGAGCCATGCCGGCCCGATTGAGACGGCCCATAGCGCAAAATTGGCGTACACGCCGCCGACCTCGGCCAACACGGCAACGGATGTCACTCCGTAACTCACGGCCTGCCATGCCGACTCGGTCAGCTTGAGCAGAGCAGAGTATCGTATCACGTCATCGTTGTCTCTGGAAATGTTGAGAATGACAAAGTAACTACATTTGTCAGTTGAATGTCGAGCAAACGAGGGGCCAAGGGCTTCTCTCACAGAAACAAGTAGTTTAGCTGGAACCCAAGTGACAGGGCGACAAAGACCAAAAACGCCCCTGCGAAGCCGGGGCTCGACCAGTCATAGGTTGGACGCGTTTGTCGAAATTTGGTCACAAGCACCGCCGCCCACGTCCACCAGCCACCTTGGAGCACGACGATTATCCAGAAAGCCGAGCGCACCCGCAGCTTGGGCGAGATTGAGCCCCGATCGAGCCAGGCCTTGGACGGTTCGTCAACAAATAAATGCCGCAGGCTTCACGTCAAACCTGTCTTGTCGTCGGCGGGGACTATGGGTGATGATGCAGCAAGGGGAGGGGCTTACTCCGAGCAGATTTCCGCCGACGACAGCAACGAGTCCCGACAGAAATGAACCGAGAGCCCTGGCACGGACAGAGAACCAGACTGTATTTCCGGGTCTTAGCCGGCCTGAAAATCCAAAGGGGCCGAACGAAGGGTGAGGAAACATTTGGTGACTCACGTGATATATAGGTAAAATAGACGGCCTCGGCAAAGACGGCCTGTCCAATGAAGAGGACCAACAAAAGAAACCTGGCGTGGAAGAACATCTTTGTGATGCGGGCAACCTCGGCCCAGGGCCGATGGGGAACGGCAAGTTGGACCTTTCTGCCGTCCCTGCGCTCGACCTGGTGCGGCTGGTTGAGCAGCATGGCGAACAGGGGACCCGAGGCCTGGAGCGCAATGAAGACGAGAAAGACGGTGTACGAGACCTTTCCAGCCCTGTGGTTGTCGGCGTTCAAGCCAAGATTGATGGCGCCGCCCAGAATATGGCCAGCGAGGCGATAGGTCAGCCAGTAGCCCAGTGCCTTTCCCTTGTTCCACGGCTCAGGATAGGCAATGGCGATGGCGGCCTCGGCCATCCAGAAGACGCCGGCCGAGATGCCGCAGAGGGCGGCGCCGACAATGACGAGCCAGTCTATGCCGAAGCGGTTGTGTGTGTAGAGTCCGGCGGCAAAGGGGGCGTAACCAAGGCTAGGTTCGCAGCATGTCAACGGATTGACGTTTTTCGTGGCGAAGGAGAGAGAGGGAGAGAGAGAGAGAGAGGAAACAAGAGTGAAGTGAAGCACACACTGAGGAGAACCTTACGTGCCAAACACAAGGGCGCCCTTGATGCCAACCAGGTGCACGATGACGGTCGAAAGCCAGGCCGTGCCCACCATGAGTCCAAACGTCAGGGCGTTGGCGGTATTGACCAGATACGGCGATTCCGCGCCGCCGCCGCCAAGGGAGTTCATGGCTCCCCATATCCCCGGGGCCGCAAAGTTGCACAGTCCCAGGATGGTCATGTTGTAAAAGGTCGAGCGGTGCCATCGCACTGGAAAGGGTCCAATCAGAGTGAGTCTCGCTGCAACTGGAACTTTTCATCATCATCATCATTTTCCGCATCTGTATGTTTCACCTTTGTAGTGTCCTTCGGTGGCGGCAACCGCACCGCCGTCAATGTGCTCGTGTGAATCCGACATTCTCGCAGCGTCTATGAGCGGAAGGAAATGAGAAACGTAACGGGGCGTCTCGTTGTCTGCGGTCGGGGCAGATCTGCTGCCATTGAAGTACCTTTTCCGTCACATTTCTACATACCTACCTACCTGCCTACCTACCTATCAGGTGCCTACGTACCACGGTGCTGCTTGACGATAAGGGAAGCCGTCGTCCAATCGTCGTCGTCCCCAATGCCCAGCACGCCATCGTCCGTCACGAGCAAGTGACGTACTTGGGACAACTGTGTCATGCAATGTCAGCGTTCGGCCTCATTCATTTGGCGGGGGGGGCGCGAGACTTCCCTGCCAGGTCCCATTGGTTTAGTATCGCACCGCTGCATCGCCACCCACCCAACTGCAAGGCCAACTCGAATCAGGCGTCTTATCGTACGCGATGTGTCTAGACACCCCCCTTTTACTCCATCCGTGTGTCGACAGCTGACGAGATAACGCGGTGTTGATGAGGGAGCATGGTTTTGCAGTCTTTTTCATCCTGTGCCAGACGGCGACAAAAGCAAGTCTAGCCCTTCCCCCCCCTCAACCCAAAAAAAAAAGTTGAAAAACATTCCAAGTTGGCGTGGAAATATGTTGCCTTTTACTCATGTCAAGTATAGGCTTACACCTTCACCTTTAAAAAAAAACAGAATTGCCTTCTACTAATGTCAAGTATGAGCTACCCTTTCACCTTTCAAAAAAAAAATAAAAAAAAAGAAACTTCTCGTTCGGCATTAACTCATGAATGACCTCTTGGCCTGCGCTTGCTGCGCAAATCCCGCCGTGTGCAAATAATCCCTTCAAACTACAGACCTGCACTATCAAGCAAGTCATATAGGTATGTATGTATCACTCTGTAAGAAAGAACGTGAGGGAAGAAAAAAAACAAGAGTCGCTCAATCCTCCGAGGTTGCCTGTCGGTGAGTCGCGAACACCCCCTCATTACTGCTCAACAGACGTTCGTCTCTCTTCGCTTGCTCATCAGGAGTCTGTCTTGTCTGCCTCTGGTCGCTCTCAACGATGGTCCTGCCAGCCCACCGTGTCCCGCCGTCATCTTCCCCCATCCATCTCCCACCCTAGACTGAGCTCCGTTATCATGGTGCAAACATGAACATGCCGCAGGCTGAATGAATGCATCTCAGTGCCAAAGACTGAGAATTTTGAAGTTTGATGAAGAATATGACATGAACATGTTTCATTCCCAGAGTGAGCGCCATGCGCAGCGTTTATGGCGCCGTGTCTATAATACTTGTTCTTTTATTTTGAGTAACTACTTCCGAATCGATAGTGGGATTATTTCACCGCGGTTCATGCCCTTTTGTTGTACACTGCCCTCATTCCACGAACCCGTGCAGGCCCTGGCAGCGCTCCCAATTCTCTGCATCATGTTGATGATTCCCTGGTAGAGCAGGTCGGCTGTCTCGGCAATGGCGGCCACATCATCCAACCATGGCACCGAATGGCCGAGTTGGCCCCGAGTCAAGTTCAAACACAAACACGTTATTCCTGATTTACTTCTTTAAATTTCCCTTTATATATTTCAAGACTAGATCGAATCTTCTAAAACAAAGGAGACAAACACCTTTGCCGGTATATGTGCATGTTTATTAATTTTTTTTTAAAAAAAAAAGAAGGAGAAGGAAATTGAGATGCAAGGTGCACTCGCTGGCTGGTCGTACCAAAAAAAAAAAAAGACTCGGAGATGGACCTGGTAGTGCCATTCTTTCATCACCTCGGAGCCGGTACATGCCTTGAGAAAAAAGGGATAATAAAGAGAAGTTCGTATGAACAGGTAGATGCGGCAGGGCAGGGATGAATCTCTCTTACTGCGAGGCGTTTGATTGCTTCACCAAGGAGTTTAAATGTTCGAGGACCTGATCCAAGAGGCCTGGGGTGGACACAAGCTCGCTCGAGGCAACCTCATACACTTTCATGCCCATGAGCTTGTCGCATTCCTTCGTTCTGTTTGTGTTGGTTAACTCCAGTTTGTAGTATTTCCAGAGTAGATCCTTCACGTCGACCTCCTCGAGATTATCGCGGTTCGAGTATTTCTTATCCAAGAGTGAATCCAGACACGCCACGATGGGATTTGGTTCCGAGAGCTGAGGGGCTGCAGACGGGGCAGGAGCCGGTTCTGGGTTGGCAGGAGCCGGTTCTGAGTTGGCAGTGGAAGGAGTGGGAGAGGATCCAGTATCGCTGCCTGCGCCGTCTTTTGGAGCCTCGCCTGGAGGTTTACCGTCCCCAGACGCGCTTGACGAAGATGGGCTGCCCTCACTCTTAGGCTCTGGGCTAGCAGGTGATGACTCGGATGGAGGTGCCACAGAGGCGGCGTTATTTGGAGAACTATTGGCGTTCTCTTGTTCTTTTTTGGCTGGTATCGTCGACGCTGCTTCAGTACTCGTTGGCCCCGCCGAATTATCATTTGTAGTTGTTGGAGAAGCGTTTGTAGGAGACTTCTCGCCGGTCATGGAATTCGTGTTAGGAATGTCTTCTTTTCCTCTTTCTTGTGGCAGCGCGTCTTTATTAGGTGGCGTGTTCTCTGGTAACATTGACGACGGCTCTACCGAGGTACTCTTGGGATCCTTGAGAGGAACCATATCTTCGTGTTTTGGCAGAGACTCGAGCTTATTTGCGTTGAGTGATGGTAGCCCTTCATTCAGACTCGAATCCAACGGCTTCTCTCCCCGGTCCGGCCCAGGGTTGCGACTCATTTCTGTGGTCGTTTTCGGATCCCCATTTGGCAGAGCATTTCGAACGACTCCATTGGCATCATCTGGGTTGCCATCACTATTGATTGCTTGGGGGGGTGGAGAATTTGCTGGCGCAGGTGAATTTGAATTTTGGATGTTATTACCCGTGGTTACTGCGGGGGCTTCTACATTTTGTTTCTGCAGGTCCGCCTCGAGAGGAGAGTTTCTCATTGAAGTGGCAGGTTGTTGATTTGTAGGATTTTCTGGCGTGAGAGTGTGGCCGTTCTCCTTGGGTACTGCGGAGGCTTCAAGATTTTGTTTCTGCAGGTCCGCCTCAAGAGGAGAGTTTCTCATTGAAGTGGCAGGTTGTTGATTTGTAGGATTTTCTGGCGTGAGAGTGTGGCCGTTCTCCTTGGGTACTGCGGAGGCTTCAAGATTTTGTTTCTGCAGGTCCGCCTCGAGAGGAGAGTTTCTCATTGAAGCAGTAGGTTGTTGATTTGTAGGATTTTCTGGCGTGAGAGTGTGGCCGTTCTCCTTGGGTACTGCGGAGGCT
>JMQE01001859.1:0-10575 GCA_000731825.1 Hypocrella siamensis | reverse complement strand
GAAGCAACCTTGTCCGGAACTGCGGTATCGTTTAGAAATTTGGGGGATAGTGCATCCTTAGAAGCCAGAGGAGCAGAGATACCAGAGGACAAGGGCACGGCAACATTGGAAGCAACCTTGTCCGGAACTGCGGTATCGTTTAGAAATTTGGGGGATAGTGCATCCTTAGAAGCCAGAGGAGCAGAGATGCCAGAAGACAACGGCACGGCAACCCCGGCATTGGCCTGGTTCGGAGCAACGCTGTTGTTTGAGAACTTAGGGGATAATTTATCCTGAGAAGCCAGAGTAGAGATGCCAGAAGAGAGGGGCACGGCAACCTTGGAATCGACCTGGCTCGGAGAAGGACCGTCGTTTGACAAATTTGGCTCGGAGATGCCAGTAGCCAGAGGGATAGAAGGCCCAGCGACCAAGGGGATGAGATTAGCCGCTTGGTGAGGCAAAATGCCGGAGGGCTGTAGCTTGTTGACATGGCCGGGCAGGACGGCAGGTGTTGGATCAGTGGCCGGAGAACCGGCGCCTGAGGCAATCCCTCCCGAGGCGGCAGCGACGCCGTTCAATTCGATTCCTTGGGCGTCATTTCTTCGAAAGTTCCAGACATGTTTGGACCCGGGAGCTCGCGGGAAATTCGTGGCGACTCCGTCAGCAGCACGCTTGACGCCATTGTTGAGAGAAGGCGAAGATGGGGATGATGGACTCGCTCCGTCTGCCTTGCGCAAACCGAGAGCAGTAGCGCCGTCGACAAGAGCAAGGGCGGCGGTGCCCAGAGAGACGAGAGACGGACGCATTTCAGGGACACAGACTTCTCAAGAGACTGATGGGCAAGGAAAACGAATGTACAAGTCGGGTCGGGCAACAAGTCAACGAGTGACAGCGACGTCAGAAACGTCTAAAGGACGAGCGAGATGCCTTGAGAGAAGCCGCAAAAGAGGAATAAAGAAAAAAAAAGGAAAAGAAAACACATTCAAGTAAGAGTCCTTAATGTATAGAATATGCCAGGATGGCAGCTGCTTTTGAACAGGTGCATACCTCTTCTCCATGTCCAGCTGGGCTTGAGCCGCAACAAGATGAGGGAGGAAAAGGGAATTCCGAGTGGCTTTTGCCCCATCAAGGCTCCAGACTATTCTTGGACGGCATGACAGGGTCGGCAGTTATGCCACGGATGCGGCATGTCCGGCTGGGATAAGAAGCAAGGTTGACCGCTGTCATGATGTGGACGAGATATTGAAAAAATTTGAAAGTCGGCTCTTCTCTCTAGATGCCCTCAGCTGAGCGAGGCTGGCCAGAACTCGGGTCGGTCCATTATCACGAGGTGCGTCAATAATGAGCACTCCACCATTTGGATAGAGATCCAGGATTCCAGAGCAGCAAAATACCATGATTGGCTGAAGAGCATGTGGACCAAATGGCCGACGCTTCAGGGAGCATTGTGAAACAGAAGAGTAGAAGAGAATGCACAAGTCTGCAGAGATTGGGCTCGACCCGCTGGTACTGTGTGTGTTGCCAGATATTCACGTCCAGCCTCGGTGCCATTGACGGGGGGGGGAGGGAAAACTTTGCTGGCTTGCTGCGGGATCCCATTGAACGAGGACAGGTGTAGATAAGTTCGAACAAGACGGGGTGCGATCTGTATCGTGACGACTGGCGGAAAAGAGGCAGGAAAACGCACAGCCAGCTGCAGCGTGTGGGCTCGAGGCGTCATCATCATCATCATCATCGTCGTCGGACTCGGCCTTTGCGACGGGTACCCGTTCCCGTTCGCATCCAATGCTCCGCCTCGTCTGGCCTGACTGGCATAAGTCTCTGACGCCAATGCAGGAACGCGATGCTGGCTGGAGCTGGATATTGTCGTCTTGTATGGGGTTGGGGTTGTGTCGGGTCTTCTTGGCGCGAGGAAGCTCCATCCGGTTTCGCTTGCTTCTGTCTCCTTCCTTTTCCGCCCCTCTTTTACTTTAAACACTTGTTTTAAATTAATAACATTAATGAAAAAAAGAGGGGGAAAAAGAGAGGCAGGAAGAGGAAGAAATCGTCGAGCGGAAAGGTCCTTCCGTACGCCACCGTCATTTCGTGAGCATCTTGGCGCGGCCAACAGAGTAAGTTGAACGAGTCAGTCGACCAGGATTCAAAAGGCATAAGCCAGCTACCCGCCCGCCATGGGTCCCGTGTTCTAGTCGGGTTGGTTGGTCGTCCTAAACCATCCCAAATTGATCTGTTTGGCGCTAGACCAAACGAGTGGATCCTGAGGATGAACTGATTGTGGGGGGGCTGAGATTACGTACTGACGACAGTTACTAAGGCGGTAAGGCACCACCACCAGGCTCCTCCAATATGACAGGGCGAAAAGCTTACTTTTAAAATAAGGTTTTTGTTGCGATGCAGGCAAGTAGCCGGCTCTAGGAGCCTCTTTCCATCCACTCGCACTTCGTATTCAGGATCCAGCATGTATGTACGTCACGCAGTACATACAAGTCAGCAAAACCTACTAGGTACCTAATCTACCAGGGTACCTACCTACCTGGGATCTATTAGGTACTCCTACTAGGTACTCCTACTAGGTACTAGACCTACCTTCCCACCTCCTAGTACCTACCTGCCAAACCAGGTGCCTACTAGGTAGTTGGTATCTAGGTACATGTGTCCATCCAAAGCCCCCCCGAATTGATTCGAAATCCCTGGGCCTCTCGATGGATTGACGAAATCCACATGACTCATCGCGCCTCTCGGCCAACAATAGGTACCATACTTCTCAACCGGACGCGGCACAACACTGCTGATGCCGGCCGAGGCCAAGAAGAGAACTGAAAAACTGAGTGGCGCAGGACTACAGGACCAAGGAAATCTTCATCTGACTGTGGAGAGCAGAAGCATGGCATACTCCTCCTCCTTCTACCCGACGGCCTTGTCGTCTAGATTTCTCTTTTCCATTATCGACATCGTGGCTATTCGTTCAGCCCTTTGCATACCTAGTAGTTGATGAAGATAATGCTAGAAATGTACTTGGTAGCCTTTCGAATATGATGATTGTCGGCTTCAGATCTTTGCAGTCGGGCGCACAGAACAAACTATTGGTGATTTGCTCAACTTCTCGACATTTGACGCCGTGTTGGTCTTTCCTTTAAGGATGTTTTGATTGCCCAATCAGTCTGATAAGCTTCCAACGGAACCCGTTGGAGGCGCTGGAGGCGCTGAATCATCCATCCGTCATGGGAAGACTTGTCTTGAATCTATTCAAGCTGGCCTTCTTTTTCTGCTTCTCCCGTCTACTCTTTGGTTTCGGAGCTGCAGCTCACGCGCAAGAAAACCAGCCACTGCTCAATCCACATGACCACCACAATGCCACTCATGCCAATGTGTCAGAACCATTCACCAATGACGACGAGCCAAGCCTCGAGGAAAAGATAGAGGCCGTCTCTGAGGTCATTGCCCTGCTCAACAGGCAGCATGTCGACCTCTTTCTCTCGGGCCGCCTCGGCCTCGCGCTGAATTCTGCAGACAGGAAAGACTGCAGCTTGACTTTGACCTTGCCGCTGAACGACGAGCAGGAACTGACGAGCTTCAAAGAAAACTTGTGCACTTCGTACGATGTGTCTGAGGAGATTGTCGAGCTTTTCAGTCTCGCTGCCACGAGGACCCTTCAGGTTCTTCCGGACGACCAGGCCAAAGATGTTACCGACGTCGAGACGAGTGACGAGGACTCTGGTCAGGAAAAGCGCGACATTCCGTCGGGACAAGCCGACGGCATCAGCAGAGAGTCACAGGCTGCCACAAGATATCCCAGATACTGGATGGTCGGCATGGAGTCGACAACAAGAAACGAGACGCTGCTGTCGGCCAAATATGAGTACAGCGTAAGCCATCCAGGACCCTTCTCTTCTTCTCCCCTCCTTCCATAGCCCATGTCAACACACGCTCAGTCGGTTCAGGTCTGGAGAAATGTCAAAAACTTTGGAGCTCGGGGAGACGGAGTGACCGACGACACCATGGCCATCAATCGAGCCATTCGACGCGGCGGTCGATGCGGCCGCGGCTGCCGGGGCGGCACTAAGAAGCCGGCCTTTGTCTACTTTCCACCGGGAACATATCTCGTGAGCTCAGCCATCACCGTCTACTTCAACACTCAGCTCTTTGGTGATGTAAGAGAAGGCGCCTGGCCCTTGTTTCAAGACGACGATTCCTCGCAGGGTTGCTGACACCTACACGTATTTTGAGGAGGGAGGGATTAGCCTCATCAAGTGCCGACTCTGTTAGCTGCAAAGAGGTTTTCAGGAATGGCCGTCATTACAAGCGAGGGTTTCAAGACAGCCCGTCACGGATGGTGAGTCTTGTCAACTTGGCGCAGCCACCACCGACATTACCTCCTCCCCCTCCTCAGAAAAAGAAGAGAAAAAAAAAGAAGAGAGAGAGAGAGAGAGAGAGAGAGAGAGAGAAAATCAGACAAAGAAAAAGACAAGACAAGAATTCACTAAATACGCGCAGGTATCCTGACAATGCCGACTCTCTCCGGAGTGTTCGCAATTTCAAAATCGACATCAGACCCGCCAACTGGGGCATCTACCTCGGTGCCATACATTGGAGAGCCGCACCAGCAACTTCTCTGGAGAATATCCAAGTCACAATGTTGCCCAGCTCTGACTTTCCAAACAACACTCAGCACGTATGTTTGATTTGATTTGCTTTCCGACCACCCCCTGCTGAATGTGTGACACCGTGACGTGCCATGAAGCTGATGGATGGCTCACTCGCTTCTCACTCACTGTTCCAGGGGCTCTACGTGGAAGAAGGCTCCGCGGGCCTGTTTGCCAATCTCACCTTTATAGGCGGCTACTATGGGTAGGTGGGCTGAAGATTGTGGAAGGGAAAATGACGGGACCAGATCAGACGCCAAATAGCTGACCGGAGACAAAGTGCTCTCTTTGCAAACCAACAATCCACGACTCGGCACCTGAGGTTTGTGGCATGTAAAAATGCAGTCCTTGTACAGAGGGATTCCGCGTGGACCATGCAAAGTTTGGTCATTGAAAACTGCACAAGAGGCCTTCTTTTCACCACTGAAGTAGGGATTTTTTTTTCCCCTTCCTCCTTGAAGGCGCACCAATTTTCGCCAGCATAAGCCCAAGACTAGACAATGTCTGCTGACGTTCTCTGGCCATCTTGTTTGTGCTTGCAGCCTGAAGAAGAAGAGGAAGAAGAAGAAAAAGCCGCAAAGACAGGCAGCCAAGGGGCAAGCTCCTCCATTCTCCTAGACACGATAATCAGCAACACGAAGCAGGGCATTGTCATCGCTGATCAGTCAGACCGAGCCGTCTCCTTTCTATTGATCAATGTCGGATTCTTCAATGTCGGAAATGCCGTCCTAGACACGGACTTGCACGTCTTGATCAAGGGTGGCGAGGAAGTCGTAATTGGAAGATGGGGCTTCGGTCTGATGCACGACCCAGACAGGAACTGCACCCAGCTGCTGCACGCCTCAGAGTATGTCCCCTCGATAAGCATGCCACAAGAATTCCTCGGAGCGGCGGCCCACGGCAAATTGAAGCCCAATCTTTTCATCAAAGTGCGTCCTACTTACTACGACGTTCCGCGGAGCAGAGTCTTCAATGTCCAATGGCTCGGGGCCAAGGGGGACGGCAAATCCAATGACTTGTTCTCCTTGAACTTGACATTGAAAACTGCAGCCAGATACGGTGGCATAGTCTACTTTCCCTACGGCGTGTACATGATCCAAGATACTCTGAAAGTACCCGTAGGATCCCGCATCATTGGACAGGCCTGGCCGCAGATCATGGGGTACGGCCCCAAATTTCACAATGAGCTCTCTCCGAGACCTGTGGTACAGGTTGGCGAGCCGGGCGATGTCGGCATCGTCGAGATCCAGGACATGATGTTCACGGCGAGCGGCCCGACGGCTGGCGCCGTTGTTGTCGAGTGGAACGTCGGACAACAGACCAAAGGGGCCGCAGGCATGTGGGGTGAGCCCGCCCGCTCGAGCAAGATGAAAAGACTCGTTGGCAAGTCAAAGTCAAACAAGTCATAGTAAAGGAGCATCGCTGACAGTCTGATGTTGTAGACACGCATATTCGTGTGGGTGGTGCCGCGGGCTCGTCTTTGACCCATGAACAATGCCCCGAGGGGGCGGCTTACCACGTCAACCACACATGCAAGGCCGCCTCGCTTCTCCTCCATCTGAGGCCGAACTCAACAGCCTACATCGAGAACTTGTGGGCGTGGGTGGCTGATCGCGACCTGGACTGCAGGACACCCACGCAAGTAGACGTCTATGCCGGCAGAGGCGTCCTAATACAGAGCAGGCTAGCCTATCTCTGGGCTGTGTCATCGGAACACGCAGCTCTCTACCAGATCCAGCTGGCAGGGGCATCCAAGGTTCTCATGGGCACGATCCGGACTGAGCCGCTGCGCTCGCAGTCAATATTGCGGGCCGTGCAGCCGTCCCGAGCTGGTCTCTTCCCCCGCGACCCGGCGAATCAGCGTTGCCAATTGCGAATCCTCGATTCCGTCTCAGTCTATGTGCTGGGAGGTGCCGGCATCTGCCACTGGACTCGGGCTGACCAACAAGACCAACAAGACCAACAAGAGGGTCACAAGACCGGAAATTGCCAGGCTGGTGCGCTCGAGGTGACCGGATCTCGCAGAGTTGTCATTTACAACGTCTGCACAAAAGCAGTCGTGTCGGTGTTGCCGCTGCGACACGGCCCAATCAACCTGACAAAGGACAACATCAGCAGCGTCTTCCCTTCTGTTCTCGGCTGGATGCACTGGTCAGGAGGAACAGCGCAACGCACTGCAGGGGACCAACAGATCTGCTTTGGCAATCTGAGGTACATGGCAGAGAACTCTGTTGACGTGTACACTGCCAGAGTCCCTCCCCCTCTGGGCACGACTGCTGCGCCGGATACGACGTCTCAGTGCCAGTTCTGGCATATCGCTCGGGTAGAAGATAGCTGCGCCATCATTTACAGAAGATATGCCAAGTCCTTCCTGTTGTTCCTCCAACTGAACCCTTCCCTGGGCCCCGGCAAAGAGGCGGCCCTGTGCTCGAGCAGGCTGAAGGCAGGCCTTGCTTACTGCCTTCATCCTGGAGAGGATTGGAAGAACCCGAACGCCAACTCGACGGAGAAGCCGCCTCACCTGCCCGTTCATTACTGGGAAGGCTCCCCTTTCTGGGATGGCCTCGGCCGGAGCAGCACCAGCTGGAGGTTCCCCAACGGCTGGACGACGCGCGGCGGCCTCAACAACGGCTTCGTCGGCATCCGCAAACACGGCTCCCCGGGGACTCATCACAGACATCTCGAGGTGGACGGATCGTATGGCGGCATGGCCATATCGAATGACAACCTGAATTATACCGATCTTCTCATCTATGCCAGGATGGGAGTGGACATTGACAAGCCCGCCAACGCAGGACTCGTCTTCCGAGTCACAGACGTCGGCGACGGCCCGGACGACTACCGCGGATACTACGTAGGGCTGGGCAACAACGCCATCGAGCTCGGACGGTCGGACGGTCATGGGAACTGGACGGAACTCGCTTCTGAGCCGCTGCTCGAATACGCAGTCAGCACTGGACTCCCGCACTACAGCGTCAAGATCAGCGCTCACGGAGAGAAGCTGTCCGTGGAATGCTGGTCCTCCTGGGAAGCGTCTGTTCCCGTTGCCCGCCTCGCCGCGTTTGACTCGACGTATCCGAGTGGCGGCTTTGGCATACGCTCAAGCAACATGCATGCCCAGTTTTATCGCTTGACTCTGTGGCCGGTCTGGGTCGATGACTTTGATGGCGGTCTGTTGGATGATCGCTGGGTGCTCCATGGCGGTTCCTTTGCCGTCGAGTCTGGGCAGCTCGTTGGGAAGAAGTGGATGGGCGGCCAGCTTGTCGTCCATGAAGTGTTTGAGGATTTCGTCCTGTTCGCCCTCCTCCGACTTGACTCCGGTAGACGCTCAGAGCATGCGGGCTTCCTGCTCCGCGTTTCGGACGTGCGTACCGGCATGTACGCATTCAAGGGCTACTACGTTGGCCTTCGCGGCGACGGCTTTGTCGTCTTGTGCCGCGCCGACCATGACTGGACAGAGCTGATTCGGTCACAAGTGCCCGTCTCGGGCCGAGCTGACGAGTTCCGCGCCATCAGGATAGAGACGTCGGGTTCCTCCTTCGCAGTCTTCGTGGACGGTGAGCAAATGATACATTACGAGGACAATGTCGCACGCCGTCCGGGTCAAGCATTCACAAGAGGCGCTTTCGGAGTGCGCGTCTTCAACACGGACGCGACCTTTGACGATGTCGTGCTAGTCCCCAACTACAAAGACGTCAGGGACTGGTCAGCCCAGCTCACGACGTTGTAAAGCCATGCCACAGTCGTCGTGTAGCGCGCTACTTTCTTCGTTCAGGCCCAGTGATTGAAATGAAGCTTCCTAGTCCAACCGAGGCCAGCTGCTCGGGCTTCCCGTCCACCTTGACTTTACGCACACGGATCCAAGCGGTGCGGTCAACTTGAATCAAACATGAGCCGTTGCCTTTGTCTGCCAACACCTCTATGACGACTTGATTCTCCCTCTCCTCCGAGCCGTGTGGCGAAGACTCCCGATCCTGTCGTTGGCGGCGGATTACCGTCATGCTGCCTCCACGATGTGAAGAATCTCTAGCCGTCTCGGCGGCCGCTGGCTCAGCATCCAGAAACAAAAGTCGCCTCGTCATGTCCTTATCCTTGAGGACGGCACAAGTCCAGACAGAACCCAGAACGCGAATCGCCCTGACAAGATGGTCGGCGGTCCACGAGCCCCAGTCAATTTGACCATGAGATTTTGTGATTTTGGGGGCATGCTGAAGCTGACGCTGTTCCCTGGCGAGCTGCGCGGCCTTCCACCCGACGTCCCGATAAGGCGGCACGTGGAGGCCATCTCGCAGCCCCTGAACGAGCATCTCGGCCCCGTTTGCCGCGGCTTCGTGCCGCACCAGCTGCAAGGTGGCATCTGAAGGCACATGCAGGCCTGGTGCAGGTGTCTGCGCGAGAATGACGCCGTGGTCAAAGGCCTTTTCGTCGAGGGTCTGGAGGGAGATGCCCATGTGGGAATCGCCGCGGAGAAGGGCGTGATGGAGCGGTGCTGGGCCACGAAGGCTGGGAGCAACGTGTCAGTCCTTTTCATCCCTTGTATCCCCTTCTTTCTTTAGTCGTTGAAAGTCCATATTCGTTGAAGTGAAACGAAAAAAAAAAAAAATTGTAGCCTGGTGGCGTTTCTGCTTCTAGACATACTCTGGCAACAGGGACGGATGGACATTCAGCCCCCCGTACTTGGCCGACTGCAGAATCCTCGGAGGAACAAACAGCCCAAAGGAGACGACGACAATCAAATTGATGCCATGGGGCAGCTGTATTAGATCGCGTGCGTGTCAGTCAGGCTTTGCTCCAAGGGGCAGGGGATATTACTTGCGTTCCAGTGACGAAATGTGTCACGTTGGTGGATGGGTAGGTTCAGATTCTCGGCCAGAGCCTTGCACGGGACTGAACAACGGTTAGAATCATGCCAAATTAAGAGCCAATTGGACGTGTACGTTGACATATACACGAACATATGTTGAAAGACATGCGCGTGGGAGAGAGAGGAGGTGAGGTGAGAAACGCAACAAACAGCATCATGGTGATCTTTTTCTTGATGATAATAACTTTTGTTTTTCCAATCAGATAAATGAACCAAAAAAAAAAAAAAACCACCCACCTTGACCAATATTCTTGAGTCCCCTCCCCGTCCTTCTCCCCGGCAAGACCAATACATCCAGGGCCTCAACCAGGCTCGGGTTCCGCACGTGTTCGCCGTGCAGGGCCGCCAGCGACGCGCAGCTGAATGCGTCGGATCCGCAGAAGAGGATGCGCAGCGGGTCAGACGGCCTTTTAACGGCGGCGTGAAGTCTTCGGGAGAATATCAGGCGAGAAAGCTGTTTTATGCGGCAGGGCCGCATCATTTTTGTGTTTTTTTCTTCCTATTCTTTGGTATCTGGGAGGGTTTGGGGGTGCGCGGGTGGTGGGAGCATTTTGTCGTGACACTGTACGGTTACTTGCATATGTATTTTGGGAGTGACTAAGTAGCTTATGTAGCTGCATAACAAGATACATACCTACCCAGGTACTCACCGAGCTGAGTTTGACAATATCTACATTGATAGTCTTATTCGTAATCTTATTGAAGTTGGTAATTAAATAAATCTATCACTCTTGTTCTTTCATCTCGATCAAGGAACTGCCGCAGGCAGTGTGTCTCGTCACAGGGATTGATTGTTATGAAGACCGTCGAGGGAGGTTCTCTTCATCATGACCACTTTCAAAAAGGCGTGCAGTGCAGTGCAGTGCAGTCCATGGCCGAGGAGGATGGACTTTCACTCTTGTCTGCCTGCACGCTTGGTAATATGAGAATCCAGCTTGAGGAGTCTATTTCAAAGAAAAATTATTTAAAATTAAAAGAAATAAGCCGGGGAAAAGCAACAAGTTTAACGCTCAGCTCACGCCAGGGACCAAATTCCTCGGATTTCGCGTCGTGACATTGCGGATAAATGAACAAAGAAAAGGTAGGGGG
>JMQE01001858.1:0-10584 GCA_000731825.1 Hypocrella siamensis | reverse complement strand
CCCCCCGGCCACTCCTGTCTAAGCCTCCCTCGCTGACTTGCATATTTTTTTCAACCCCAAACAAAACTCAAGTCCGCCGACATCGTGGCACACATTGCGCGTGAAATGAGTCTTCACAAGGACTACTGCAAGACGTTCGGCATATCAGAGCAGGAAATCCAGTCCACGCCCGAGAAGCAAGGCACGTGCTTCCTCTCCTTCTCCTCTCTATGCATAAGTCACTGCAACCAAAAAAGTCAACTGATGCCAATGCCGTCAATCCATCAGCTTGCACCGCGTATACCCGGTACTGCCTAGACATTGGCCAGAGTCAAGACTGGCTCGCGCTCCAGATGGCCCTGGCCCCGTGTCTGCTCGGCTACGCCGCCGTGGCCAAGATGCTTTACGCGCACGAGGCGACGCTCCGCGACGACGAATCCAACTTGTACTGGGCCTGGATTCGTAACTACGTGGCCGATGACTACGTCGAGGCTGTTCGTCTCGGATCGGGTACGGTCTCATCGTCCGTTGAATGTCAACACACACTCACAAAAATCTAGTTCTGCTAGAAAAGCACGCAAGGCTCCAATCACCAAGTCGTATCGAAGAGCTCGTCGACATCTTTATCCACGCAACAAAGGTACCTAAATGACAATGCAATCCCAAGCCCAGCGACAGACTGATTTATCAATTCGGACACACTGTTGACCTTGACAGATGGAAATTGGCTTTTGGAACATGTTTCCCTACAGATAGAGGGCGGCGAGGGCAAAGGCAGCTCGTCGCATGCCCTGCTCTCGGGATTGGAATGATACGTCAACACTTCACTGCTGTCATTCATTCATTCATTCAGTTCGTATTGACCACATCTTCATTATTCCTATATAGAGTCCTACATTGAATTATATAAACAAAAGAGATATGTCGTTGGCTATGAAACAAATCATATACGTCATGATACTCATTGTCATCGCCTGAGCTCGCCCTCCTTGGGGTCTTGAGAGGGACATACAAGGAGAGGGAAGTGGGGGATAAAATGGAAAGAAAAAAAAAGAAAGAGGCCGCTACCATCGGCTGGCGCCTTGTCCAAATGCCGACTCAGCTCGTCGCGGCTTCTCCCCATCAGGCATCATCAAGCCAAAGTCCTGCTCTGGTGGAAGCTTGGGAACGGGAGGGGCATCGTCCAATTGGCGTTGCTGGTCGGCACGTTTCGCCCGGCTCGTCTGCTGCTTGACCCAAGAATTGACGGTTCGGAAACGGGCCGGAGAGTCCTCGCTGACTTCTGTGTAGACCGTGTCACGTCGCTGGTTGAGCCATCCCGCGCTTTCGTGTGACGACAAGGTCGACGGCGCCATCATTGTTTGATAGTTGGACGAGCCGTGCTTCTTGTTGGAGGAGGCGGTGGTGGAGGAAGTTGACTTGGTGGTGTTGGTGGTGTTGGTGGTGGTGTGCATCGTGGAGACTCCCTCATTCAGAGTATCGTACACGAATTGGCCGTCTCCAAAACCTGAAGAGAGCGACGAGATCTCGCTGGCTCGGTAATTGGCCCATTGCTGCCCTGCGGGTTGATTACTGTACTGTGGAATCGAGAAATCGCCGGAGCCCTCGGAAATGTAACGGCTCGCGGCGAGATGTTGCTGTTGTAGCTGTTGGATCTGCAGCTGCAGCTGCTGTTGTTCTTGGAGTTCTTGTTGCTCTTCTAGTTTCTCTTGTTCTTCTTCTTGTAGTTGCTGCTGTTCTCGCAGACGTCGTTGTTCTCGTAGCCGTTGTTGTGTTTGCAGTGGCAGCTGCTGTCCCGGCAGTGGTCGTTTCTCTTGGAATTGCCGTTGTTCATCATGCACTTGCTGTTCCTGCAGCAGCTGGTGTTCTTGCATTCGTTGTTCTTGCACGCGAAATTGCTCTTGCAGTCGCTGCTGCTGTTCTTGCTGTTCTTGCTGTTCTTGCTGCAGAGCATCGCCGTGGTAACTGGTCCGAACAAAATCCGTCTGTACCAGTATGGTGGTCGCATGTGAGAGATGAGATTTCACAGATGAAGCTGAATGATCCTTTTCGTCGTAGTTG
This sequence comes from Hypocrella siamensis, assembly GCA_000731825.1. NCBI lineage: Eukaryota > Fungi > Ascomycota > Sordariomycetes > Hypocreales > Clavicipitaceae > Hypocrella > Hypocrella siamensis. The sequence continues at coordinate 8,544 of JMQE01001858.1, read as the reverse complement.
CCTGGCTCGGAATGGCCCAGATTCGTCCATGCGCCATCTTCGCTGCCGAGGCGTCCTCGAAGCACGGGAATCCGACTCACGGTTTTCGCCACGAACGACTTCAGTCGGTGGAAAGAGGGCCCTTTCTTGGGTGCAGAAGGTCTCCAACCTGGAAAAGCCCACAGCTTGGAGTCTTCGTCACCCTCGCGGCGACGTCTCACCAAGCGCCAGATGAACCAGCCCAAAAGGACGAAAATGATTGTGCCGCCTATTGTGCTGCCCATTAGCCCCCACTTCTTCACTTGCGCATGTGGATGATGTAGCAGAAACGTACCGATGGTGCCGACGGCAATCATGGCCTTTTCGGCTTTTGGATGTGACAGATCATGATGAACCTGGGAGGCTTGGTTGCCGGGTTGGGCACTGGATACTGTAGGGATGCTGTTGGATGTGCTCGTTGGGCTCGCAGCAGACGGTGGGAGCGGCGAGCTCGACGTCTTTGTGGACTCCTGCTCGGATGCTTTTGCCGGTGGCATGTTTGAGGCAGCTGATGTTATGACAGAAGGTGACGTCGAGGAGGACTCAGTGGTGGACCCTGCCGGCTGACTGGGTGTGGCAACGTTGGTATTAGCAGCTGGAGGTGGAACATTGCCGGGTGTCGGAGTCGCTGCCATTTCCTCATGCACACGTGCTGGATTCGCAACTTCCGTTTGCGTGGGCTACACAGGTTGTCAGCATCATCAAATCAGGTCCCGCCGCGGGACTTGCCCTGGGAAGAACTTCTTAGGATGTCCTACCGGAGATGACGGCGTCGGCAAAACTTGAGGGACGGTCGAGGGTTTCTGGTTTGGAGGCGGGGCTGGTTGCACCGGTGCGACTTGTTTGGGAGGCGTCGTTTTGTCTTGAACCGTCGTCGTTGGATGAGGCTGCGTGGGCGGCGCGACAGGGGCCGGGTTTGGATTCTGAGCTGGTGGTTTAGCGGCCGGAACTGGCTGCGGATTCGATGCTTGTTTGGGTTTTGCTGCTTCGTTCTCGCTATTGCTGTCCCTCCCACCATGACTGCCACCGCCGCCTGTGCTGGGAGCCTCCACGTTGACCGTGCTGTCCAAGGCGTTCATAAGAGGCTGGCTGAAGGCGCTGAAGATGCTCTTTTTCTGATCATCGCGCTTGGCCTGTGTCCTTCTGACGGAGCGCGGCGGCACCCCTTCTGCATCCATTGCTCGCTTTCTAAGGAGCCGTCGTCTGAGTGATTGCCATCTCGGATCGTCCTCTTCCTCACTTTCATCCCCCCGAGTCCAACTCGGGAACTCCATGGGCAGTACGCTTGGCGGAGACGTTGCCTGAGCGAACGAGCTGCCGGGCCATGCGATCGGTGCCATGGCGAAGCCTGCCTTGCCGCTCGCTCAGGGCCAAAGACAGGAAAGACGTGACTGAATACTTGATGGTATGTGTGCTTCGCTGCTGTTGCGGCTATAATGGTCTCATGGCTTGGTTGAGTCAAAGGACGTATCGAGTCCCTGGCCGTCAGCCTTGCCGCGAGGCAGTTGAGAAAGTCTAGATGCGTATCGTGTCACAATCGATGCAGAAGTGAATCAAATCACACCATCCAAGAAGGCCGGCCCTGCGGTCGATGGCGATGGAGAGAATACACAGTCAAGAGAATCTATGGTTGGAGGTGTGGAAAGGAGGAGGGAGTTGTAGTCTAGAGAAGAAAGAGAATGGAAGAATGGAAGTACAGAAACAAGAAAAGAAAGAGGGTCCATCAGGGATCCGAAGCGGAGGCGGATGCGGAGGAAAACACATCTTCAATGAATAAGGCCTCTTGGGGCTAGAACAACCCGAGAGTAGGGCTGCTGTCGGCCGGGCTCATCGACGCCCATGCCCATGCCCAAGCCCAAGCCCATGACCCGCGACGAACCCGATGCGACATGCAATTTGGCGTTTTGGAGGACATGGCCGGGCGATCCCTGCTCGCGCACTGCTAGGGCAGTGCTAGGGCAGATCCCGATTCATTTCACACCTCTGGGAGAGATGGGAGAGGATCTCGCGACGGCAAGGACGACGAGTGCGGCTGCGGCTGCGATGCCACTGCCGTGCCACTGCCGTGCGGCTGCCGGGTCGATAGTAGTGGGTGGATGCTGGTGTCGCAGGTTCGACCCTGTTCGACCGTGGCCCGTTTCAGGTGCTTTGGGCCGAGCCAATGACCGAGCAGGAGCCGCAATCTGTGCCCCACCGCCCCTCCAATTCTCGGGACCCACCGCCAGCCTTTGATTGGCCGCGTGACTCGACAATGGAGGAGGCTCATCAGTTACAGACTACAACTCCACGAGGAAAGAGCCGCATGGTTCAAAGCGAAGCTTCATAGCGCTGCCTCTTCCAAACAAGGCCAACATGGCAACTTGGACAAACAGCCTCCTTGGAAATTTAACAAGTCAGCCACTCACATCAATGGCGGTTTTGCATCGTCATGCCGGCAATTTCTCGTCTGGCCAACCCAGTCTCTCTGTCTCGCATCACCTCACTACCAACTTTCTTCCACCATGAATCCATGAGAGGCAATATACTCTAGGCCGCCACCATCTCTCTCATCAAACGCCGCTAGAGAATAGGCCATCTGCCCTACCCGTTCGCTACCGGCATGGCCGTCTTTTTTGGTGGTCTGACCTTTTACCTGCTGCTGCTCTCCAATCAAGCGCAAACCGCACAACTGAATCATCATCCTCCAAGTCCTCATGGCTGGCTCGTAGAGAGAGTCGCAGCTTTTCTCACCAAAGCACCAAGGCAGACTTGTACGGATCTTGAAATGCATCAAACTGGTCGCGTTGGCGGCCATGTATTGGCAGACTTCCCTTGTGGGCAAGTTCAGCATCGGGGCTGTGCTTCTTTGTCCCATCATCCCCAGGTGTTCATGCGCCCGCGTGGCAGACTAGTCATATAGATGGGACTGCGCTTTCTCCAGAGGGCGACCCCTTTGTCGCAAAAATCAGGATTTCCTTTTTACAGGGTGGCCAGACTGACGGAGTAAACGTCTACGATAGATTTCGAACGGCAGCACGCACGTGACGTTACGGCGACATTTCCGGAGTCTGGCCGGCGCTCTTCAACGATTGTTTGGATTGGAGGGCCATTAAAGTGCCGCGATTGGTCAAACCAAGTCACGGCTGTGTTTCAACAGCTTTCAAATGATCACTGATCAAATGAGACCCGTCAGCATCTTACGTACTTCACACCATTGATCTCACCTGGTGCAAATGTTGATTCGCAGATATTGTATGCACATTTATCAGCAGCCTCAAGCCCTTGTCACATTGAGTGGAAGGGAAGGTGCGACTCAGTGTGACCCAAGATTATATAAGATTGCCAACAACCAATGATTTGACCCATTTTGTCACGCCTGTGCTATCAGGCCCGATAGCACTTTTTAGGAAAGGTTGTGCGCTTCCACGAGGTCGAATGACCCAAGAGGCAAAAAAAATCGCGTCGCAACAGGAATTGGCAGGGCATAAAATAAAAATCCACGGGTATGAAAGAAGAGGGACAGAAAAAGAAAAAAATCGTCAGCGACTGGGGAGGTTCCAGCTGGGTATTTGTTAATGACGGGTACGCTATAGCGAAAAGCAGGAAGGTTTTTTTTTTTCGATGAATAAAAAAATTTTATTATTATTTTTAAATTCGGACAGCTTGGCGCGCTAGGCCAAGCTCCGACGGCCTCGCTTACTTGGCATGCGTCTGCGTCTCCATCATCATCCCTTATCTGCCAACGTGGCCGTCCTTGCTCTCGCGTTGCTCTCGAGAGCAATTGATTCTTGGTCTCGCGTGCTGCGTTGCGCACTCCTCAATTCGAGAGCTCCCGCGCCATGGCATCCGCCCCTCGTTCTGTCGGCCTCGCGAGCCGGTTGTCGAATCCGGCGCGTCTCGCGACTAGACGACAATACTCAGCTGCCAGGAGATTTCATGTCATCCAATCAGATGCCAGGCCTAGAGCCTCCGCGAGGCTTCCTGCGCTGGGCAGAGTAGCTTTCCGTAGAGCATACGCTGACGAAGCTCCAGTGCCCAGAGCCGGCAAGCTGCGCAAGACGTTGCGGTGGGCTTGGAGATTGACCTACATCTCTGCGGCCGGCCTGGTAGGCTATACGTGCTACATTGTCTACCAAGACCGTCACCCCGAGCCGCAGTTTGCACCGGATCCGACCAAGAAGACACTGGTTATTCTGGGTGAGCAAGAATGGAGCCCCCTTTGCCCAAAGATATGTCCAAGTACTGATCATCTTCCCACAGGAACCGGTTGGGGCTCGGTGGCCCTGCTGAAGAAACTAGACACTCAAAACTACAATGTGGTTGTCGTGTCGCCGCGGAACTACTTCCTTTTCACCCCATTGCTGCCTTCATGTACCACCGGTACCATCGAGCACAGGTCTATAATGGAGCCGGTCCGGGCCATCCTTCGGCACAAAAAGGCCGCCGTCAAGTTCTACGAAGCCGAGGCATCCTCCATTGACCCTGACCGCAAGGTCATCAGGATTGTTGATAGCTCAGAAATTCGGGGTGCCACGTCAGAAACCGAAGTTCCCTACGACATGCTCGTGATTGGCGTGGGCGCCGAAAATGCCACCTTTGGCATACCCGGCGTCCGCGAGCATAGTTGTTTCCTGAAAGAAATTGGCGATGCTCAACAAATCCGCAGAACCATCATGGACTGTGTGGAAACCGCTGCCTTCAAAGGCCAGTCCTCTCAAGAGGTCGACAGGCTGATGCACATGGTTGTCGTCGGTGGCGGTCCCACGGGGGTCGAATTTGCTGGAGAACTCCAGGATTTCTTCGAGGAGGATATCAAGAAACTTGTTCCCGAGATTAGTGACCGGTTCAAGGTTACCCTGATAGAAGCGCTTCCCAACGTCCTGCCTTCCTTCTCAAAGCAATTGATTGACTACACGGAGAGTACGCTCCGCGAGGAGAAAATCGACATCAAGACCAAAACAATGGTAAAGAAGGTCACTGACAAGACTGTGGAGGCGGAAATATCCCGACCTGATGGTAGCAAAGAGCGCGTGGTCATCCCTTACGGCCTCCTGGTCTGGGCCACTGGCAATGCCGTCCGACCTATCGTCAAGGATTTGATGTCCAAAATCCCGGCGCAGAAGGATTCGCGCCGAGGTCTCGCCGTGAACGAGTATCTCGTTGTTCAGGGCGCGCGTGATATCTGGGCCATTGGCGATTGTGCCGTCGCCGGATACGCCCCTACAGCCCAAGTCGCCTCCCAAGAAGGTAACTTTCTCGGTCGCCTGTTCAACAATATGGCCAAGACGGAGAATCACGAATCGCGCATTCAGGAATTGAGTAGCAAGATGAACCTCGAAGGCGGAAATTCTGCTGAGGCGGCCCATGAGATTGAGAATCTGGAAAAACAGCTGCGCAGAATCAAGGATATCAAGCCTTTCCGATACAGCCACCAGGGCAGCCTAGCCTATATTGGCAGCGAAAAGGCCGTGGCAGACGTCAGCTGGTGGAACGGCAACCTGGCCACTGGTGGCAGCATGACTTTTCTCTTCTGGCGCAGCGCGTACCTGTCCATGTGCTTCAGCAGTAAGTTTCCACTGGATGCCTAGTCATTACTCATATAGGGAAGGAGAGAACCGCTCATGTTTTACCTGTCTAGCTCGAAACCGAGTCCTTGTCATAATCGACTGGCTCAAGTCCAAGGTGTTTGGCCGCGACGTATCAAGGGAGTAGAAGTCATCTCGGGGCTGTCAAAATGATCTATCGTCAATGTGTGTCGCCAATTTCATCCGATTTGCCCGAGCAAAGGGGAGGGCACTGTGGACGGAAGAATCGACAGGAATTGCTTCTCCTTGCCCAACATTCGGAGGGAAATAGTATTAGGGGTAAGGGAGGCAGGAAGGCGGGGAGGCAGGGAGGCGGGAAGACGACGCCGATCGTTGATTTCAGAGGCTCAGACTTGTGTCTGTCAAAAAGATGCTTTTGGAGGCTCGGCAGAGTAGATGCCTGTGCCAGCCGTCTTTTACTTGTAGAAAAGTTGCAACTATAGATCGGAGATATATAGATGGAAGAAAAATAGATGGGACAGCGCCAGAATATGACCTCAGACAAAGGATGCTACATGAAAATCTGCGACCGGCCTTGTCGAGCAGTTTTCTTCCATCTATGGTACCTACTATCCTACCCACAGTAGTCCAGTCTACCTACCCATGCATGCATTATTTGGTATGCATGGGCAGATTGAATCATTGGAGCTGTAGATGAGGGGAAAGACACGAACGTTATCCAATGTCCAAGTTCCGATCGATCTCTCTCCTTTTGAGGAACTCCATGGGAGGCGCCAATTGAATGATGCTACGATTGAAAAAAAAAGCTCTTACCCTGAGCAAAGACGAATGGTAAATTTTAGCGATCCCAGGTCACGGGACAAGGGCCAGTTACATAAGCAATCTTGGCGTCCAATGAAGTAGGGCCTGCCCCATTTTTTCAGATCACATTTTCTGCCCAGAATAAGACAGGGAAGGGGCAAACATGCTCCGGGAGGCGCCCAAAAAAAAATCGTAAAGGCGACTTGGCAAACAGAGTAAAATCCTGCAACTCTTGTGCCACGCAACACTAACATCCGACTCTGGCCGCGTTTCACTCCTGCACATCGAGGTCTGAACTCCAATCCTGAACTGAACACTCGCAAGTCTTCTACAACGCGTGGGACGACATCGCCTCTCGAATCTGTACAGACACCGGAAACCCTGGTCTCCTTAGGACCGAGTGTTGAAGAATGTCCAACCACGGAGGCAGCCGCGGAGGCGGTTATGGAAGCTACGGCCGCGACCGAGGCGACCGAGGCGGTGATAGAAACGGTTACGGTGGTGGCTATGGCGGCGGCGGCAGCGGCGGCGGCGGCTATGGCGGAGGGTGAGCTTTCTTCTTTTCTTTCATCATCCAAGTTGAGGAGTCTTTTTCATCCATCCGCCTCGAGATGGATGCAGCAGCATCTGAAGACCACCTTGCGGGGAACACACTCGACTGGCCGCTGCATGATTCTGAACGTGACGGGATCTTCTGCTAACGATCACTCTAGACGCTCCAATGGCTACAGCAATGGCCAAGGTGGTGGCTACAGCAGCGGCGGATTTGGTGGTGGATATGGCGGTAGCCAAGGTGGTTACGGCGGCGGCGGCGGCGGCGGCGGCGGATTCGGCGGCGATCGAATGAGCAATCTCGGTGCCGGCCTGTCAAAGCTGAATTGGGGTATACTGCCTCATCCATCATCTCGTCTCATCATGGTGTAAGAAGAAGAAGAGCTGACATTTCACAGATCTTTCAGCGCTCCCCAAGTTCGAGAAGTCCTTCTATAAAGAAAGCGCCGACGTGGCAAACAGGTCGCCCGCAGAGGTCGATGCTTTTCGTCGCAAGCACCAGATGACTATTGCTGGCAGAGAAGTGCCGAAGCCCGTCGAGACTTTCGACGAGGCTGGATTCCCTCGCTACGTGATGGACGAGGTCAAGGCCCAGGGTTTTCCAGCGCCCACGGCCATTCAGTCCCAAGGTTGGCCAATGGCGCTCTCTGGACGTGATGTCGTCGGTATTGCCGAGACGGGTTCTGGCAAGACTCTGACTTACTGCCTTCCCTCCATCGTTCATATTAACGCGCAGCCGCTTCTGGCTCCTGGCGATGGCCCAATCGTGCTCGTCCTTGCACCGACTCGTGAACTTGCCGTCCAGATTCAGCAGGAAATCACCAAGTTTGGCCGCTCTTCACGCATCCGGAATACCTGTGTCTACGGAGGTGTTCCCAAGGGCCCCCAGATCCGTGACCTTTCCCGCGGTGTCGAGGTCTGCATCGCGACTCCCGGTCGTCTGATCGATATGCTTGAAGCAGGCAAGACCAACCTTCGCCGCGTGACCTATCTCGTTCTTGACGAGGCCGATCGCATGCTTGACATGGGATTCGAACCGCAGATTCGCAAAATCATTGAACAGATTCGGCCCGATCGACAGACCCTCATGTGGTCTGCGACCTGGCCAAAGGAAGTTCGTGCCATGGCATCCGACTTCCTGACCGACTTCATCCAAGTCAACATTGGCTCCATGGACTTGTCTGCCAATCACAGAATTACCCAGATTGTCGAAGTCGTCAGCGAAATGGAGAAGCGCGACAAGATGATCAAGCATCTGGAGAAGGTCATGGACAACAAGGAAAACAAGATTCTCATCTTTGTCGGAACCAAGCGTGTTGCGGACGATATTACTCGTTTCCTTCGCCAAGACGGCTGGCCCGCACTTTGTAAGCATGCTCTTCCATTCTGTGTGGTGCAACGAGTTGATGACAAGATCCTTTGTCACGTAAATCAACCGTGTTGTCATTCCTTCCTCGCCAGATGGGCTAATCACTCTCGTCTTCCTTTTCCCCCCCTTCTTTCTAGCTATTCATGGCGACAAGCAACAAAACGAGCGTGACTGGGTTCTGGACCAGTTCAAGACGGGCAAGAGCCCCATCATGGTGGCCACGGACGTGGCATCCCGTGGTATTGGTTAGTATCAATCCCCCCGTCCTCCTCCCCCCCC
>JMQE01001857.1:0-10585 GCA_000731825.1 Hypocrella siamensis | reverse complement strand
CAAACCAGGGTTAAATCATGTTCTCAGAGCACAAGGCTTCGTTCCAGTATGCGGTAAAGCTAATGACGGTCAATTGTCGCAACTCTGCCTAGGGCCTTGGGATCGCCCTCGTTGCCGCGCAGAAGGCGCAGGTGCCCGTGAGACTGATTGACACGAGCGACAAGGCATTGAGCAAGGGACTTGCTTTCGCAGGTGAGCGCCCTGCCCAAAAAAATATATCCCCTGTTTCAGACGCGCACCCTCGAGAAAACCCGAGTCAAGAGACAATGAGGGAATAAAAAGAATCAACAAGCAAGAAAGGAACTCAAAACAATGCGAAACGAAACAGCAAAACCCAAACACACAAGCATAAATAGACAGGCAATGTCATGGCAGCTAATTTGGGGGTTTTGCACGATTCAGACAAGCTTCTCGCAAAGGATGTGTCCAAATCACGCATTACTCAGGACCAAGCCGATAAGGTCCGGTCGCTCTTGGAAACAAGTACCAAGATGGAAGACCTGTCAGCGGTCGATTTTGTTATTGAGGCCGTTCCAGAGATTCCGCAGCTGAAATTCGACATCTTTGGCCGTCTGGCCGACATCTGTCCAAAGCACGCAATCCTTGCCACCAACACGTCGTCCATCTCCATCACCAAGATCGCCGCCGCCACGACCACAAATCCGACAGACACGTCTACTTCGTCCCGCGTCATCTCAACTCATTTCATGAATCCAGTGCCCGTGCAGAAGGGTGTGGAAATCATTAGCGGTCTGCAGACGAGCAAAGAAACTCTTGAAACGGCCGTCGAGTTCTGTACAAAGATGGGAAAAGTAGCTTCGGTCTCGGCGGACGCCCCTGGTTTCTTGGCTAACCGCATTCTGATGCCTTATATTAACGAGGCCGTCCTCTGTCTGGAGACGGGGGTGGGTGATCGTGACTCGATCGATGCCATAATGAAAAATGGCACCAATGTGCCCATGGGTCCCCTCCAGCTAGCTGATTTCATCGGCCTGGACACGTGCCTGGCCATTATGAAGGTGTTGCACCAGGAGACTGGTGACTCCAAGTATCGGCCTAGTGTTTTGCTGGGCAAAATGGTCGACGCCGGCTGGTTAGGCAAGAAGAGTGGCAAAGGCTTCTATGACTACCAGTAACCACATCACTGCGGCGACTGCGTTTGTCGTGACTCTCGAGCACTGCCGGCTTGCATGTCCAATGATCAGCGTGAACATGGGCGCATGGACATCGACTACGGAGCACAAGGACAAAGCAGGTAAGGAGAGATACGTCGCCAGCGCGCGTGGTGTTGGAGAAGAGATAAAAATCAGGCGGGGGGGGGGGGGGGGGGGGGGTAAAACCATCACGTACCCATCTCGCGCTAGCCGCGTGTCGGCTAGTAGGATCCAAGGATAAATTACCTGCCTAATTCATTGGGTCGGGGGTTGTCAAGTTTGCGCAAGCGCCAAAGGCATCCGGGATGGCGCCCACACAACAAGACATCTTAGGCCTCTAGTCCGTGCTCTAGTCCATGCTCTGGCCCATGCTCAAGCCCATCCGATGCCCAGCGCCTTACGTCCCCAGTGCCTGTCCGGTGCGGCCAGGCCTGCCGTCTATCGATATAGCGACCCCTGGAGGGATCAGCACTGTTCGACTGTGTACACACAATGCATGTAGTAGGAAGGCATGTCCTTTGCATTCTTGCCGCCGTTGCGCTCGCTAGTCGTGACCGCATCTCGACCGCGCACTACTCTGTGCGCCATATGATCCTGATCCCGCCAGATGTGTACGTAGTGTATTTCGTTCCTGCCGCCATCACAGGCAAGCGCCTCCCGCAATCACTCCAGAGGTTTCAGCATCAAACATGGCTCTGGCAGGCCCGCCCGCAAAAGCTTGGCACACCACCCTTTCGCTGATACAAGCCAAAACTCCGTCGCGGACAAAGTTGTTGCAGGGATCTCCCGGGCATGGGGCGGCGGGAGGCGCACGAAGGGAGCCATCCGTATCAAACCGCCAAACGCCAATCACTCATCTTTCGGTGACTGCGAGGCTTATTCGTAGGCCTCTCCAAGCCCCCCTCTCTCGACACCCTTGTCGCCCAACCCGTCGTGTCGAATCAGGCCCAGTCAACCGCGAACAAAGTCGTTGCCACAAAGTGCCTATTTCACGGAACTCGAGCCCTAGATGCTAAACGGCTTTGTGTCTCGAGCTTCGGCCTTGGTAGGTCCAGGCCAGTCCGGTCGACCCGGCATGATCATGACGAGTCACCTTGCTCAGCCGGTCGCCTTGGTCTCTCTCACAGAGGCCGTTTTTTTTTTTTTTTTTCGCATTCGCATTCGCAAGCTCCTCGCCCGCTTGGGAAGGATAAGCGGTAGTCATGGCGGCTGCTAGTCTTCAAGGTCATCCATTGGCGATTCCGATCCCGATTTGCAATAAGCTATGATTGTCGACAACATGAAAAAAACCACATGGCATATCCCCACTAACCCCAAAGGTCCTTGTTCGATTGTTTCATTTAATGGAGTCTGTCAAAACAGCGCCGTCAAAAAACGTGGCGCTGCTCTGGCAGTGGTCTGCCGGGAGGCTTTGCCATGTCTCACTTTGTTGCAAGCTTTGGGTAGCCACCGTGCGATGGCTTGGACCTGACTTCAGACCTGTTTTCGAACGTTCCATACCGCCTTGTTCCCTTCGATTTGCGCGCTTCGACATGCCGCCACATCTTCATGAGTGTTACTTCGAGGAATGTCACTTCGAGAATTGCGGCTATCATCGTCCAATTAGGCGAAACAGCCGCGCACACCCACATAGGCTCACAGACGCTCATATGCACCATGTGCTCGCACGGCAATTAAACGTCGCCTCAGAGGGTGAAGATCTTCATGCAATGAGACGCCCGACACGTGGCCTCGGCCGGAGTGAGTGCGTCCTTTGTCAAGTTTTAGTCGGATCGGAACTAGCACTCATGCGGTAGACCAACCTGATTGCTTCTTGGGAAAGCTGTGGTGCATGCATACGGAGCAGGTCATTGCTGAGAATGGCACAGCCGTTCATACACGGGTTTTGGTATGCACTTTGCTGTTTCTCGCACTTGAAACTTCGTCGGTCGTTGGCCGCCACTATTGGCTGCATCGAGCTTCAGGCATGTCTCCTCCGAATCGGGTCGCCTTTGAACCGGGCCCTTGGAAATTGCTTGGACACTGCGAGAGAAGGATTCGGCACAGAAGGTTCCCCAAAGAATGTCGTGCGTGCGTCTGTCGAGAGCAAGCGCCTCGTAGCTCCTTCACACAGGCAGGAGCGAGCCATTTGAGAGCTGTGCTGGGGTAGGAGTGCTCAAAGATAGCTACCTACCTAATTGTTCCTCACCTCTCTCTTGGCGTACGACCAAGATGACCGGGGTTGTGGCATTTTCGCATATTCAACGTTGGAATCCGGACCGCTGAATAAAAAAACCCATCTGCACTTCGGCATACAACAGTTGACAGTCGACAGTCGACAGCCGACAGCCGACAGCCGAGTGAGGCCAGGGCATGGCGTTGACAAAAAAGGAAAGACCCGACCCAGAAGGAACAAGGCAAGCAGTCCAACAGCCAATCGCGTATACCTGGGAGCTTTCCCGTCAGAATGGTCAGGCGCCTACGTACCTCTCTTTTCCATCAGAGCTGGCTGCATCAGTGATGGACCTTAACAAAGGCGGCTTAGCGGGTGCACTAGATCGCCACAATCTGCCATCATGCACGTAATTGGCGCGGCTCGCTGGCTGCCATCTGGCCACACCGGTGGAGGATTTGGCCAGGCATGGCCAGGCGTAGACGTACGCAACTCAGCGATGTCCTCTCGGCTGCAGGATCGAGTCTTGGAACTTACCTAGTACCTAGGTAGTTCAGGTATGCACGCATGGACGTCAGATCGGCCTCAGTGAAAGCAAAGACCGAGAGATCCAATAAAGTTATGAGACGCCCGTCGCTCAGGTCGAAAGAGAGCATCCGACGGGGATGCCTGACTACTTAAACGCTTGGATCATGCCCAGAATGGCTGCCTCTTTGCTTTGAACCAGAGCTCAGAGCTCAGAGCTCTGCGACTGCATCCGATGAAAAGCTTGGCATCCAGTCCAACTGCCGCCCTGGTCTTGAAACGGAGAGGCGCACCTCGACAAAGCTCTGCTGTGACTAACGTGACGGCTATTCCTTTCACAGTCAAAGGTGTGTCGTCGATCGTTGCCTGCTGCGAAGTGGCTAACACTCACCACGAACCCCGCCACACTTGTGGTCGTGTGCTTGATCATTATGGCCAGATTCAAGCCACCTCGACGAGACGCACATCAGCCTTAGTAGTGGCGGTTATTGTCAGGCATTTCGCGCTGTTGGCAGCGTTCGCTTGGAACCAAGGACCCACCTCCCTTCAGGTCCTGTCCCTGGTCCTGGTCCTGGTCCTTATCCTGGTCCTGCAAATTGCAGGAGTTACAGAAGGCATAGGAGAGATAATCCTAAGGAGCAGCAAAGTCAACGGCCAGCGGCGATGGAGGCCACGACTCTGCCGGCGAAACCCTCTCATTTCCACCCATCGCCGTGGAATCAGAGTGCCGAGCCTCGACCCTTCCGCGTGTTGGGGCCGCCCGGAGCGAGGCGTGCTCTGAAACCGGCGCAAAGCTAGCTCGGAGGGCTCTCGCGATCAGGCGATTCATGGCAGAAGAGGCAGAACCCGGGGACGCCACCACAGAGACTGATTGTCTAGCTCTCTAACGACTACGCGAGGATGGATGCGGCTTGCACCTGTGCTTGCAACCTGCTCTTCTGCGCTCTGTGCGGATTACGATGGGGATGACTACCGACTGCCGACTTCCCTGAACCCTGCTCTTAGCCCCGCGATGTTGGATGACTACCGACCTGGCAATGGGGCGGGGTAGGTATGTGCGTACCTACTAGGATAGGGTGGTAAGCATCGAATAATACTAGCAGTGATAGGCCGCATTGATTCCAGGCGGCTGATTGTGAGTTCGACAGAAGACTTGACTACTATTGACTACTACCTAATGGCAGTCGAGCTGCCAGAGCACTCGCATTGCGTACCTGAGTCACCCAGTCAGGAGTCTCCTCCCCTCCGAGACGGAAGAAGCCTGTTGCGAATATACCTTTCGGCACAGGCGAAGGGTGCGAACCGTGTGTCACGATGTTCCGGCAGCCTGCCCAGACCACCAAGCACTCTTGATAAAACATATGGCAAGGAACCACGGCGCCATCAAAACATCGGCCGGCCCACTGCAAGGGGCAGCCACTGGGGCTGCGCAGCGATCGAAGGCTAGAAGAAGAATTGCCCGCTGGACACACATCGATCTTTGGGAATTCACGCAGGATCTCGCTCTGGCGCTGGACAGATGCTCATCGTGGACCAGAAATTGTTTACCGGCACTGCCAGGGTGACATGAGGGCGGAGGAGGCGCCCGTTGAAACGGAGTGGCGTCCAAGCCAGCCTGCAGCCCCCAGGCTTGGCTCCTTGGGGTGCTACCAGGTGCCGTACTGGATGCTACTGTACTCGAAGAAAGGCGGAATACGACGTTTTCGCATGGGGTAAATGATGGTTCCCATGTCCTACCATGGGACAATGTGGCGGCTCTGCATGTCCTCATAGATGTCGCCGTCCTAGATGGCAGCCCTACAACTCCGTCCAGCCACCTTTGCGACACCAACAGATGCTTTCCAATGGAAGGATTACAAAGAGAGCAGAAAAACGTTGCAGTGAACGAGCATTTGGAGTTGTCATGAGCAACTGCTGTCCTGCCGACCATTTCGAGCTGCTGGCAGTCCTGAAGCACACGAGACTGTCATGCTGCAAAAGCCCGACAATGTCCTTCTCATTTTTTTTTTGGGGGGGGGGAGGGGGAAGGGGGGAGGCGAACAGGTTTATAACGCCAAAAGAGAATCACGCATTGCTCGAAATCTTCAACGTAATCGCTGGCAGTCGTTCTAGAGCGCCTTCATAACTAGCGCCGGGATGCACAGAAACATATCAATAAACGGGAACAAGCAGATGACTTGGCAAGAATGATTTCTCCCATTTGAGGCCAATGCCAAATGCTCCGCCGTTACCACGACCTCGGCACGGGCCCGACGACACAAAACCTCTTGGGCGAGTTGAGTCAGTAGGCACAGCACTCTGACTTACAGCATCTGGCGGAGCACAAGCCAGTTGGTTCGTGGCACAGGCTAGTGCAGGCTGGCACGGAGAAGTCTCGTGACACAGGAGCGGGATCGTTTTGCTCGGCCTTCGCCACGGCCGATGCAATTTTAGTACCCGTGCGCCGGAGGCTGCGGAGTCGATGATTTTGCAGCCATGACCGAAGCAGCCATCGGTTGGCAGGACTCCTTGAGATGGCAGGTCACAGCTAACAATCCGTGCGAGCCAGAGACACGCGGCTCTCCGCGAAAGGTCGACATGCGGCCGTCATCATTTCGCTATGGATCCCGCGCAGACTCGTCGTCCCTTACCCAGTTGGGGGCCTTTCAGGTATCGCTGCTTTGATCTTTCTTCATCATACTTTTCTTCTTCATTTTTTCCCTTTTTTTTTTTTTTTTCAGAAAAGAAGAGAAAGAAAAAGAAGAGAAAGGAAATCAAAAAGAGGAGAAGGAGAAGACAAAGGGTCGGCCAAGCGCACGAGCCCAGAACCAAGGTAGAGTTTCAATTCGCCTCTCGAAGAGACTTTCAAATGCCCTCATTGGCTACTTGGCTATGAACTCGGAACCGGCCACAATGCTTCTAGCCGTGGACTGAGCACAACTCCCGAGGTAGCGAGCCAATGGATGCCGCGCTAGGATTCACTTCCAATAATCTCTGAGGACACAATCCATTCTTGTGGCCCCGATTCATGGACTGTAAAGTCGCCTCTTCTCAGCGTCTAGAGTGCTTGGAACGATTTCTCTATGGGACAGGATTTCGCATGGAACGACTGGCAGGTGACAGTTTCTCTCATCCTGCTCATCTGGCCTATCTTGCTTGGCCAGATATTTCCCAAGACCGTGAGGCCTCTGTGGGAACGGGCAATTGGGTGGCGTTGAGAAGCTGTGTAATGTGATGGCGCAACGTCAATCCCAGGATATCGAAATCAATGTACAGAGGACACAGTGAGCTGGAATACATCTTCGCGATCTTCCTGGCCATGCTGCTGCAGCTAGCCGGACACAGCGAGGGATGTTTCCGTGCTCTCCATAACCGACAGCCATCATCGGCCATTGAGCAGAAGCTATCATCCAGTTCAACACAGACATCCCACGCCACTCTCCCCCTCCACCTCTCACGAGCATCGTGTATGCCGTCTATCTCATCGGCATAGAGCAGCCAGACATCGAGAAGACCAGGGCAGGCCATGACTTTCTTGTAAGTGTCGGTGATAAAGTTTCCCGATAAGTTTGCTCCAGCTTGGAAACTGATATGGGCGTCCTCCAGACAACACCACCGCGGGTACGGGTCTTCAATGCTCAGACCGCAAGGGGTGCCCGGCAGTCTTTCCTCGATTCGGGGAAGGCGAATGTACATCCCTCCGTTCGCCCTGGTCCTTTCAAGCGGTTTCCTTCTCAACCCCACAGCTCTGGTCTGCTCTGTCAACGCCCGCCCACCTCACGTACGAGGCCTAGGAGCGGTACGTACCACCCTCTCCGACTCATGGCTGACTCGACCTGTGAGAGGAGCAGCGGCCGACTCAATCCCCTGAATGACAGTCGACCAAGTCATTTTAGCTTCTTTCCTAAAACATACAGGCCTTGAGAGGCTAGGCTAGTATGCGTTACCGGCAAGGACGGACCACAGATCCACACCAACAACACGACGACCAAACCGACTCTCTTTACTCAGGTAGGGCTGATCATTACAACCACACCCCCCCTTCCCGGACGTTTGTAATTGGCTTCATGCTGCAGAACCCTTGACCTTGCTCTTGGACTGTCCCAATGACTCTCAACCTGCTCCTCTTTCCTTTCATCCACTGCCTGCCTTCAATGTGTATAATACGGCCACAGTCGAAAGGGGCTCCATCGACTATCCTCTCTTTATTTGCGTCCCGCCAGCAATTACACGGACGTTACCTCGATATTAATTTACTTAAACCCCGTCCTCCTCTATCCTCCCGTTATTATTATTTATTGTGCCCTGCACTCCTCATCTATTCAAACTGCCCTCTGTCGCCCAGCCATGTGCACGAGCTTCCTTGATCGACCTTGATCGTGGTATTCTGCCGTCGAGACCGTGGTACACTCACTTCCGTTCCGACGATCCAGACAAAGTCCCTCGCACTGGTGGCGAAAGTTGGACAGCTTTGTTCTCACATCCTCGCCGACATCTCTCTGTCCACCATACGGCAGGTCTCTCTCTTTCTCTCTTCTTCCGCACCAACAGCAGCTGGCCTGTCGTCAAGTCCCAAGAGGAAAATTCAAAGTACAAAGTACAAAGTACAAAAAAAAAGAGAAATCGCAAGACTTTGTTCACGTTTTCGCAATCGATCAAGTTCCAAGCCTCAGCATTGCCGGAAGCCATTCTTTTGAATACCAGAATTTCGAGACAAACCTCTCAATGCTTGTCACGAGGCAGCGTGAGGTACCGGAGCAAAGCCACTGGCAGCCATTCGAGAACAACAGCCGGTCACTCCCTCGTTCGTCAACCACACGCATGTCGGAAAAGCAGAATCTGCCGCTACCAGTGGAGCCAGATTGGCAAGGGCAATACTCGTTCCCGCCCCAAGTCGACAGTGATGCTTTCCCGCGCACCTTTACCGAGGGCAGAGAGCCGGAGGACCAGTCAAATGGAAGAATCACGATTGACACGGGACTCAGTGCGGCCCAGCCGCGGACTTTCATGAAGGATGAAGCTCACAATCGCGAGACGGCCTCCGGCACGCCGCAATTCAGCCCGCAACGCAGCGCAGCGTCGACGTCAGCATACAGTCCGAGCCCAATCTCCAGGCTTCCATCCTACACGCGCGGGGTCAAATCAGAAGCAGATCCATATGCTTTTCCAAAGGCTGCCGAATCAAACAATCTGCACTACAGAACTCAGGCGGAACAACCACAAGGCAGCGATCTAAGCCAGTCTGACAGATATGAGAAGGAGCACGGTCTGAGCCAAGAGGGCGATTTCGATGTTGACGACGAGGAAGCCGACGATGGTGCCGACGATGGTAGTGGACAACATCAGAGCGTAGCTGAGCGCCTCGCCGCTCGCCGCAAGATGAAGAGGTTCAGGTACTACAAATAAACCTTCCAACGCTGCCCATGCAGCTTTTCTACGGGACTAACTCGGCAGGCAGGCTTACCCATCAACAAACTCGATTCTTGATGAGCGAATTTGCCAAGCAACCACATCCGGATGCTGCACATAGAGAAAGACTTTCTCGAGAAATCCCAGGCTTGAGCCCGCGACAGGTCCAGGTCTGGTTCCAGAACAGGTGAGTCCCCGAAGAGGGTCAGGAGTGAGGCGCTCAGACCTCTACACACGCGCGTGGGGAAGAGTCAAGACTGACCATGTTATCGTTTAGGAGAGCAAAGATTAAGAGACTCACGGCAGATGACCGGGACAGGATGATCAGAATGCGAGCGGTGCCCGACGATTTCGACAACGTGCAAGCCTTGCACTCTCCTTACGGCGCTGTTCAAGGAGTTCCTCCAAACACGTCACCCACAGTCGTTGGCCCAGGTCCATCGCCAAGCTCTTACAGACCTCACGGCACGAGGCCACTGCTGTTGGACATGAGAAGAACTGGCCAAGACTCATACATGTCTCCCACTGGTTTATCGCAGTCTTTTGGCGGCATTGAACTCGGTCAGGGAGGAGCCATGGGCGGCTCCGATGTGACTTCGTCGCCGAATCCTCTGTATCATGACAGATATGCTCCGAGCACTCCGTCCCAGCACACGCCTGGTCTCGGCGGTTATCATCGAAGCCCGAGTTCGTACTGGAATTCGTCAGCAGGTGCCATGGACAGCGCGTCCCAGTCTGGGAGGCCTGGGCTGAGGGAGAGCAACTCGATGCCAAACAGAGAGTGGAACCCAAGAAGCGCTCCCGGGTCGGCATCAGCTTCGATGGGCTCATATCAGACAGGCATGGACGATTCGGCACAGAATCGAGGTCGAAGTGCAACTACGAGCAATGCTGGCCCTCTGGGTGTTGATTACGGATTTAGCAGGGATTCGTACAGGCCGGTTGGCTTGACATCAGCACCACAGCAGCTTCACGATCGGAATCAAGCCCTGCCGTCTCTCAGGGCAAACATAGAATCTTCGAGCGGCCCTGGGCGCGCGCCCCTTTCCGCGCCCCTTTCCGCGCCTGTCGATGTTCCTGCCAACCGATCCTTCCCGGTCCCAGGCGGAAAAGACGGAGACTATTCAGCTGCACAGATGAGCGCTCCTATAACGGCGCCGAGCGAGTTCAATCGCACTTTTCCATCGCCAACGACTGGTCGGGCATCGAACAGCGGCCCATTGAAAGACTTGTTCGGAAACGGCGTGCTGTGATGTGCTGACACGGACGAGTCATGCTTCCCGAGAAAACGCCGCACATCTCACATGCCGACGGCAGTTGGCTCGCATGCCGCAGTATTCTCAGGACGGGAGGGGCACTTGATCCC
>JMQE01001856.1:0-51506 GCA_000731825.1 Hypocrella siamensis | reverse complement strand
CCCCCCCCCCCTCCTCTCTCGCGGGAACGATGGTGTCCAGGCCATGGGCGGCGTCCGCCATGACCTGATCAATCATCAGCGGATCTGGTAGTACGTCGTCAAGCTGTTCCCAGACGGCAACTTGCCCGTGTACAACTACTGGGCCCTCGAGCTAACCAGCCTCCGGATTGGCAATGAGTGGCAGAAGATCGAGCCCACCTCCAACAGCTCCGGCAAGAGCGACATATCTGACCACGCGAGTGGCGGACGGGGCACCCTTCTGACGCTCAATACGTATTCCAACCTAGCCACAGCTACGGGAGCAAGTCCGATCCATCTGGAAGATCCTCCCAGTAACGGCCTGCACAACTTCTTCTCGGTCGACTTCGCCAAGATTGCCTTTTTCCCCATCATCGAATACAAGCTCTTGGTGAGCAGCAGAGAATGGGACGTCACGCCCTAGATGTAGGTCGGAGAGATGAAGGACGGCTCGTGTGTATCCTCAATATCCGAACCCTTGCCTTGAGAGACAAGTTGTAAAGTAATTTGCCTTCATGACTTGACCATGATGTGAGAAGAGCTTGGAGAACGCGACGGGACAACGGGACATTTCGTGAGTGCGGATGGCAACTCGGTACGTTCAGCATCGGAATTCTTCGCGAGACATTTGCCGAGGAAAAGCACATCATTTTCGACTTTGAGAATAATCGAGTCGAGATATCGCCGATATGAGGTGGTGGGTGATACGCCTCACGATTCAATCCTGTCAGGTTCCTGAGACACAAAACCTCGCCATTTCAGGCCCTGGTAATGATCAACGAGTCAAATCATGCGGGTGGTAAGCCCTCTCTTTCACGTACATACATAGCCTGGCTCCGCGGAGATGGATCTCTCGAGTCGTTCGCCCTCGAACAAGAACCAATAAGAAAACCGTCAAAAGTCAAGTAGCAGCTAGAAACGCCGTTTCCAGAAGGGCATTGCTATGAACAACGAGGTAGTTTGCCGTTATTTTGCCCGTGATTTCTTTGTTCAATTCTGTCTCTTTCTACTTCATCGGTGTTTGTCGCTGTAAGAATCTCTGCAGAGGATTGCCAATCATGCCTCAATTCTGGTGCCCCTTGATGCGCGCTGTTCTTTTTTTCATCGCAGTCTATTGAAACTGACTGGTTTGTGCATGACATCATTACGGCAGGAAGGGTATCATGTGTCCGAAAAAGCCAGGACAAATTCCGTAGCACTAGACATTCGGAAGAGCCGAGCAGTCTCTCAACCGTTCTGGTGACTATTTGCTCCTCGTCGCGCCTCAGGATTGCATCATTTACACGCACTCCCAGTGTCAAATAAGTCAATAACGTGCTCGATGATAATGGTAGTGATAACGACTGGGCTACTCCACTGAGAAGGCAATCCTACTCACAGGCTGTTGCCTCTTTATTTTTCTTATTTTATTTCTTTTCTTTTGCTCGGTTGAAACGAACGAGCCGCACATCATACTTTGAAGTCATCAAGGCAACCTGATGGCTATTTTTAGGATCGAGGCGTGCTGAGAAACACAAGTAAAGGGCCTGCTTTGACATCCAACGCTGAAGTCATGTTTCGGCGATGACGCAACAACGCTCCGTCATTCATCGCTTTACAGGGCTTCTCGGCCGAAATGCTTGATGCGCGCTTGTTTTCTTGTCATGCCCGAGAAGTCGCGCAATCATCGCCATCTGGGACGTCTCAACCTCCGCGCAGGGCCGGCAGGCGACCGGGTCTCCAAGAGGAGAATGTGGAAGTGCCAGGGTGACAGCACATCCTGCCGGCACAATAAGTACGGGTCACTGCATCTAGGATTCTTTTCGCAGCTGAGAAGCAGTTTGAAGCAGTTTTCATGTTTGACCTGCGAAGGATTTGAACACGGCGTGACCCGGCCATTGATCCTCTTGCATCGTTGTTTTCGACCCAGCGAATTGAAGACCACTCTCTCCATAATGTTTGGACTTGTTGCTGAGATCATCGTCGTCGGCGCAGGCATTGGCTGCCTTGCGTTGGCGGCCATTTGCAAACAGTTATGAATCGCCTACAAGGTCGTGGAGCGGACTGAGGTGTTGCAGCCGTCGGCGCGGGCATGTCTCTAGCCCCGAATGCCTTTCGGCTTCTGAACCAGATTGGCATTTACGAACAACTCCTGGTGACTTCTCAAAAGTTGCGAAAGCTGCAAATTTGGCGAGATGCCTCCCAGTGGAATACGCTGCATCTCGAAGGGCTCGAGTCTGCTTATGGGTACACAATCATTCTTCGGAGCGCCACAGCTTTCACAGGCTGCTTTACAAGGCTTCTGGAGAGGGGGAGCATGTTGTCCTGAGCTCCGAGGTTGTCAACATTATTGACGCCCCTGGCAAGCCTGTGACAGTCGTGGTCAATGGTGGCCATGAATACAAAGCCCACATTATTGTCGGCGCAGACGGCGTTCGGTCTGCTTTCAGAAGGGCTCTGTTGTGGAAACACGGAATTGAGAGCGCCTCAAACACGATTCGGTTCACGGAACGAGTGCACTTCTCAGGCATCACCAGCCCCCTGCTCAATTGTGGCGCTGAGGAGCTTGGAGTCGCAACTTGGATTCTGTGTGATTAGAGCATCCTGACAACTTAGCTTTGCAAGGACCACAGGCAATGATTCATTGGCGTCAAGGTGAGTTTGAATCCCGTGCTCTTCGAGCAATCGCCAGCAGGCAGACACAGATCCTCCTTGCGTGTGAGACAGGCGCAGACGGGTTTCTCAGCTTATCTGAGATTCCACTGGGCAGTTGATTTCCGGATCTGTCCATGAAACCCTGGAGACATCAGTCCTTGCTGACATGTTGTTTCAGAAAGCCCAAGGGGAAGTAGACAAGAATCGGTCCGTGTGGAGCTCCTGAACTGTGGAAGATATTGAAGAATTCTACGGGCGAGCTTTCCATCCGCTTGCGGAGAGTGGCCAATTCGAGGATGACGAGCAGATCGTTGCCAATTTGGCATCCGCCTCCCCTGCATTGAGGAAGGAGCGCGAAGCTGACCCTGGGAAAACAAGGGGAACACAAGGCTGGCCACGTGCAGTGATCGACAAGGCAAAGAGGGTCGTTGCTAGCAACGTCTTCCAAGAAGTGGAATTCCCTGCCATGCGCGACGGCAGGGTAGCACTCCTGGATGATGGTCAGGCAGTTATCTGTCCAAGTTCCGGCCCCGTACACCTACCTGACATTGACGGACGAAGCCATGCTAACATGAGCTTTCTTCCATTGTAACCGCACAAAGTAAGACAAGCTTTTTTCACAGTGAGTCTTTCACCGCGACCATTACCACCACGACATTGAACATCAAGCTTTTCGACCGCAAGAGAAGTCAAACTGATGACGCGCGACCCAATGGAGGCTGCCAAGCTATTGAAGATGCAGCGATCTTGGGCAATCTGCTGGCTGAACATGGAAAAACTCTTGCGGAAGACTCTGAAATTGTCCTCTCCACCTACACAAAGACGAGAGAGCCCCGGACTCAAGATCGTCCAAAACTCAGTGACAACTTTGCGCGCTTGCACACAGCCAGATTACCCTTTGGCGTGGGGCCCTTTGTAAGGTGGCTGCCGCACACACTTGTGCCGACGTGGGTTTGGATCACATATTTGGGCTGGTTATACAGGTACCAGCCGATTGTGTGTGCTCTGAAAAGACCATTTGTTGACGGAAAGGAGAAGGCCAGATGTAATCATACCTATACAAGCTACATCGGTGTGTCGAATGGAGCCATCATGAGGCTGTGTCGAGCAAGAGTGGCAAATTAGAATCAAAGGCCTGAGAAGACGGCAGCGCGTAGAGAGGGTGCGAATGATGCAGGTGAGTCAATGCGCTGAGGATTCATGCAGTACCGCCTTGAAAATAGAAATCTGTGTTTGGAATGAGTCTTTCTTTTCAAATATAAAAGAAAATAAGATCTGGACCGCGTTCAGAACAAGTCGCATACATTCTTCTGCTACCTGGTTAGCAGATTCATCTGTGCATCGCGCACCCCAATCAAGGGTAAAGGTGACTCGCTGATTTCGTTTTTTAGTTCCGCGGCTTGTGCGGAGTGACCATTATCGAGCAAAGGGCAATTGAATGAAGGCAATGTCCTGTGCAGACTGTCTTCACCCCGGCAATGCTTCTCCCACTTGGTTCCTCGTTATGGGACAGCGTCGCAATTCCCGGTAGAACGGATCTCGAGTTGCGTCGGCGCGGGGGGCCTGCTCATCGTGCCGCTTCAGCTCTGTGATGATACGAGAAAGCCCTTGGGTAATGCGGCTGTAAGCAGCCGCACGTCATCCTCCATGTCACCTCCATGTCATCCTCTCGATCCCATCAGCCTGACAGTTGTTTCAAGTAAAGAATCGATGGGAATCGAAGAGCCCAAGGGGCTCCATCCGCCAAGGGGCCCGCCAAGGGGCTCCATCCAGGCACGGGTAGATCTTTGAAGTCTTGAACGCTCTTTGCGCGTCGGGCGTCGTGAAGCGCCGGCGGATCCTGGCTGAGCGAGTTCCTACATGCCACGCAGTGCGGGTCAATGGTTCGTTCGTTCGTTCGTTCGGGCCATTCCTTGCCACCATGATTGTCTCCGAGCAGAACCATCAGCTCGTGATCTAAATTTGGTTAGTATGAGCATTTGCGCCAAGTTTGGGCCAGCTTGGACATCGTACCGAGTCGCCAGGAGACTTTGCAGTACACATCCCATGCTTTGACGGAGTAGCTGTGGGGCGTTTTTTTTATCTGAAGGTAGGGTCTGGTAGGAACCCTAACTCCAAGTTGACAGCCCTAAGCTGGAAGTTACATCTTCCAGCCCTAGGAAAGCCCCAAGGAAACCCCAGGAAGGCGGGATGGACGGCAAGACGATGACGGCACCTGCCCGAAGTCTCATGTGCCGTGCACACCCCCCCTCCATTTATTTCCAGATGTCCCTTTGTTGAATGGCTGAAGGGCTGCCATCCCCCCACGCCCCTCCTCCCCTCCCTCCTCCCCTCCTGCGAGGTGCTGCGAGGCGCTGCGACGTGAGCCATGACTTCAGGCACTGCCATCACATCGACCCTCGCAGCGACCAACACAACGCCGACGTCTTTGTGGCGTTTTCCCTTTGCGTACACTACTTCGCCATAATGGGGTCCAAGACCCTGGCGGATGGTCAAGATTTGAATCCCGCCTGCGGTTACCGTCATGCACAATCCTACAGGTCCGCCAAGACAAAGACGTCTTCGGCTTGGCCACACGGAGCCCTTTCAGGATGAAATTTGCGTCTGCAGTTGGACTTCTCCGACGGCATGGGATGCCATCCCTCGCAGTTGGCCATTTTTCACAATCCTCCATTGCTGCATGTGTCTTACTCAATCGGTCGGAAGAAAACTGCTCATTCAGGATCCAAATAGGGGCACTTGATCAACGACGTACCATTCGTTTTATTATATTACTCTACGATTCATCTCGCAATTATGTCGCCTTGACCTCACGTTCCTCATTCCTCACCAGCTCTAGCTAGATTGGTAGTGCGTTTAGGTTTGCCACTTGTTGCTCGAACTCGAACGAGGACTGTTCAGGGACCATCTTCCCTGCTTCTCCAGACCCAACATCACTGTTCACTGCCAGCGAGTGTCGTTACATCTTATATCACCCTCCCTCTTCCCTTCTTTTCATACCCTGCAACCTCGTCTTTTAAAGATCCTTGAGCCTTGGCAACTCTCCACCTCCTATCATGGCCTCGAAGCATCCTTTGAGAAGATCATGCGCTTTCTGCCGCGCTCGCAAGATCAAATGCTCCAATGAGACCATTTGCGAGGCTTGTCGCAGACAAGGTGCGGACTGCATCTATGACTTTGAGCCTCCACGCCCCAAGGTTCGCGCATCTGGCCACGGCAGCCTTCGACGAGACTATGTGAAACCCGATGGGAGTATTCCAGGTCGAAAAAGATCGTCCACAACGGGGAATTCGCCCAACGATGGCTCAGTAGCCTCCATGCCAGAAGAATCAGCTACTCTGGAAGAATCTGCGAACGTCGCTCAGATCCTCGAGCAGAAATTTTTTGAAAACTTCTCGACTCACCTCGGGCCTCGATCCACCCCTTGGCAGGAAAAGATCTCAGCGTATCATCGTACCGTGCACAACTCAACACGGGAACGCCCAAGTATCATGAATACCAGAATTCACCCTAATAATGTCAAGTATACTGGCATCTTGACTCTCTTGACGCATGATCTCGTCGGTCTGGTCACGGACCAGTTCGGTTCTCTCGGCTGCCATCATGTGGAGGATGGCGGAGCTCAATTCTTTTTCTCGGCGTTGATCAATGATGACACCAATACCATGTTCGACAACGACCCATTGAGCGATAACCCTCTGTTAGAGTACGGGCAAAGACAGCAAACTCAACTGATTGACGTCTGGTTTTCGGTTCACCCACTGTCCTTCCTCGTTTCCAAGACACTTTTGCTCAGAGAATTACGCGACGGCACCCATGATGAGATCCTCGTTGCCATCATGCTGGCTGACGCCAACTTCAGCATCGGAGACGAAGTCGCCATATCTCGTGGGCACGTCCTACTTCGATGGGCCACCGCGCAGCTACGATCAAGGCCCCTGCGGTCCAATCGGATTTCTCCGACTGGCGGCGCACACTACAGCGGCATCTCGACTCGAGTGTTCCCCGGTTTAACTACAGCTCAGTCACTCACGTTGCTCGCATGGAACGCGTTGTGCTCTTGCCAACTTCGCCGGGCCACTTGCTACATTGGTCTCGCAGGACGAATCGCCACAGAAATTAAGGAACAAATCTCCAGCTGCTCCATGCCTCTGACCTCCAGCCGCATCAACGGCATTGACGTCTTTGATGTTGAAAAGGAAGTGGTTGCCTACATCTATTGGACCACCTACTCACTAAGTCTATGGGCCTTTATTCAGATGGGCCATGGGAGCTACTCTGGCCTTCTTCCGACGTCCCTCACATCAATCTTCCTCCCCGTGACCGAAGCATCTTCAGTCATTATAGAACTGGACATGGTGTCTGAGAATTTCAGCACTTTGCAAAAGCAGAAGTCGGTGATTCGGGAAATGTGGCCGCTGGCACACATCGCCAGCGTCATTGCGTACATCTTCGCCCTCTATCCCCATGATGACGATGCCACGGAATCTCCGCAAACAACCTTCTGGCAAGAAGCGCCTCTCCTGGCCCTTCAGCGTATCCAGAAAGCGAAGCCCTCGAAGGACCTAGTGTCCGTTTGTCGCGAGATCAACAGAGTGCTGATAGACAGCATCCACCTCGTCGACAGGCAGGTCGCGGAGGTTTCATCGAGAAGCCTTGTTCTGCTGGTGTACCACACCATGGCGGTTCACTTCTTGTTTCCCAAAATGCTGCTGGGCCAAGCGGAAGATGTGTTGACGTCTGAAATGGTGGATCGAGTCTACGCCTCTGCCCAAGAGATCTCACACATCTTCACGCTGGTCTCGCAACAGCCACAAGATCGATTCAGCGGAGCACCATCACTATTCTCCTCGTTCCCCGACCTCTTCTGTCTCGCACTCGACACCTGCGCCCGCGCACTCGACCTCATCTACTCTAGAAAGCACACAGGTGCCACGACCATGGATCCTCCTGTACTGCAGGCCTACGACAGCCGACTGCACGTGTTGGCAAGAGGTTTGTATACAATGAGCAAGAATGACTTCCTCAATCAGAGCAAATCTCTCAGGGTAGTGAGGAAGCACCTCAAGACCTGCTGCAAATCTTTAGGTGGATCCCCAGCGGAGTCTACTTCCTCCAGAATGTCATCACCGCGTGCCAGTAGCAGGTCTGGGACCATGTCGCCATACCCTTCTAGCCAAAGAAGCCCCTACCACAATGGAAGCTCCGAATCAGATCACTTGTCTGTGGCGACCTCAGCGACCACTACTGGCTCGACATCTCCATTTCCCTTGCTTGTCGGCCCTCCGACAATGACTCCACTGAGTCACACTACGCATTCGTCAATCTCGGAGCCTTCAGCAAAGGGTGCCTTCTCCTGCCACCCCGCAGAGGATCTACGAAAGGCTGGTTGGGGGCCAAACGTCGATGACCTTTTCCACAATGCTTTGGGGCCTGCCTGTCTAGGTCCACCGGCCAATGATCACCGCAGCGTCGCCGATATGGTTGACATGAATAATGGCTTCTACGCGCCAATGCCTGGGGTGATGGAAATCGAGATGGGCGGGCCCATGTCCGACGCGCCTTGGGATTGGTCAGATACCGACTTTGACAATCCAGCGCCTCCGCCTGCGCCTGCGCCTGACATGAACTCCGCCATACTTTGCTTTGACAGTGCTGCGAACAGGCACCCTTGTTGAGTTGGGAGTTGTGGATGAGATTTGTACTCCGTATTCATGTGACAATATGTGAAATTCATGTCCTATGCATTCAGCACATGGGTGGAGGACACTGCTATGGTCACATTGGCCGTCACGGGGAACGTAACATGAGCCGGAGTCTCGATGATTCCTTTCGTGTGTTTATTTTTCTGTCGGCGTCTTGTTTGAGAGACACTGGGATAATTCTGGATTGTGTGCCTTCTGGTTACTTCCCGTCTCCTGAGCAATCATGACTTCTTGTTGCCTGCCTTTTTATGGAGCTGAGGGTTACGCGGGGAGGGGTAAAGGGGGGGGTGGGGAGGGCGCAGCTGGGAGCAGGAGGAAGAAGTAAGAAGGAGGAAGGAGGAGGAAAAGGGGGGCCTTGTGTATTGGGGGAGGTGTGGCAAGAGCTCGACTTCACTGAACGACAACTCTACGACGAAAAGAAACAATGAGAATTCGATTGGCGGCATGTGTCGAGTCGGACACTGCTCACTCTTTCAAGCATTCGTTCGTTGTACTCCGCACAGAACCATGAATCGAATTGCTTGCTGACCTGGGATGGGCCCCCGCAGAATGCAGTCAGGCCATGCCCTCGCACTGCATAAGGCATAAGGCAGGAGAGAGGGAGGATAGGTATGCAAGATAAGCTCGGCTCTTTCCTATTCAATACGTGGCTGCTGCATCTTGTAAGTTGCAGCCCGTCTTGTTGTGAATGGCTCAAGATGGTGGCTTACAAAATGCATGGATTCGAAGCCGTCAGTCTCCCAACATCCGCGTCTTTTCCCTGATTTTCATGGCATAATCCTTGACGCTGTGCACGGAGCATGGATCATGGTGCAAAGAAGAGCCTTTTTTTTCCTTTTCTTACAATATGTGGTCGAGGGGCTGCATCTCAAGAAGGGGGTGAGTTGGGAGAGGATAGATCGAGGCTGGTCAGAGGCTGATCAATGGAGCCGTGAGTGCAAGCTGCTGGTCACGAGAACCAACCGTAGCGCTGGCGCGGTGTTGGTGTCGGCTACAAAGAGCGGGAGAGCAGGGTGTTAGGTAACAGGGGCTTCGGATGAGCGTTAATGATGGGTCAATCTCGACGTGTCGTCATCTTTTCTGTCGCTTCAAAATACGACTCTGCGTAAAAACTCTTTTGCAACGAAGCTCCCCTCCCCACCTCCCCGAAAAAGGAAGTTTAAATCGCCGCCTGAGCAATGACTGCGGTGCTGAGGCATCGAATGAGCGAACGTCGTATCGAAAGCCGGTGGAGACGCAATTTTCCGGATGCCGACGTAATCTTTGAGGACCCTTGGTGGTCAATTTAGTACCTGGGACATGATCATTCTGGCATTTTGGTGTATTGGAGGTGATTCGCGCGCTTATCATAGGTCCAGGTGCCGCTATGCGCTCGATTTAGACCCAACAGGATCCAGAAAGAGTCCAACAGGCCAATTCACCAACCTTTAGGTTTTTCCTTTCTCGTATTTCCCAATCTCATGCTTCTGTGGTTGTTGATGATCGAGGTCAAGAATAACATTGGTCGTGTCGGCGACGGATGGGCCAATCATGAATAAACAAGCCGCCGATCCGAGTAATTCATCTACGTAGCAGATTGAGGTGGAGGGGCCGCCAATTGTCAGCATGCCATAATATGGGTCTCTGTCTCCGCCGGTCCATCAGTCATTGTTTCCTGCGCCGTCACAAGGGCAAAGACGCAATTGATGTGCCGATGACTGCTCGCTCCCCACGGAACGTGCCACGGATAGCAAGCCGCTCTTCAAAGGACGTTTTGGCCTTATCCAGGTAACTGCAGTAGCTTGATGCTTGCAACCTTTCGTAGCTGCTGAACAGGTGGCTCGATCGGGGCTGAGTGATTATAGCGATGTATAAGAATATGTGTGCGTTGAGAATCAAGGCCTGGTTGGGTCCGTTGAGTTTACTGCATCAGGCTTAGGCGAAGCACATGCCGGACGAGATCTGTTTTGGGCGCAGCCCAATTTGCCCTTTTCCTCTTCCGCAGCTGCACTATCATTGCTGGCCAAGGGGCTTCGAGCATCGGAGACAACAAGACTGACTACGACTGTATTGCTTATCCAAAACCCGACCCAGTCGCAATGAAGACCAATGTGCCCTTCCAGGTGTGTTTTGGGCACTAGTCACCCGATAACTTGTGCGGTCAGCGAATACTCCTGTGAACACAGGTCAAAGTGTTGCGACTGGTGATGAGAAGCACAGCATTGGGTTGATATCATTCAGCCTAACTACGAGATTTCAGACCGAGGACCCAACCCGGTCTACTGAGGTGCCCGGATCATGGTGTGGTTGTGTGACTCAAGCGGAGAACGCCCAACAATGGAGCCATCAGTCTGACTCCTTGATGCCCAGATTGAGCACGTCCCTCGGGATGACGATGGCAGAGAGGGAGATTTGCTACGTGTATGCTGGAATACTGTGTGTCTGCTTGAGCAGATGCCTCAACAGCGGGACGTCAAAGCAGTTTGCTGGCGCGTTATTGGGCCCTTCCTATCTCAATCAAATCAATCATTTCCTTCAGTATATTATGCGGCAAATAAGCGATGACGCACAGGCATGAGTTTATCTTGCCTTGTCGCGGCCAGGCCCAAAAAGCCGCAGTGTAACCCCACGCTTGAATGACATTCGACACTAAGGCTGTGATTACTGTAGAGACGGCCACTCCCCCCCCCAAAGAAGACTGCTGCGATGGCCTGATTGATGAAATTCAATGGTCTGCTTCGTAGAAAGACTTTCCGAGTACTTCCGAAAGACAGGGTCGCGTGTCCGCAGGGTCGTTTCCCCGTCGTCATGTTTCATTCTGAGGAGATCTGGCCCCCTGCTGACATCCGCCATTTTCTGAGGCGCATTGCAAGGAAACCTAACAAGGTAGCAGCGGCCAACAAGGCTGCACAAGCGCCGCTCTGTCATGGTGTCATGTCCTCAAGGATTGACGGATCACGACCATTAGATATCGAGGTGGAATGGTCGCGAATGGCCGCGGTAGGTAACTAGTCGGGCAACTTTTCTCATCTCATGAGTTGAGCAAAAGCTGTGCAGGAGCAGCCGGGTTCTCGCAGATGGCACACATTGAACGATGCAAAAGCAAGCTATGTACGACCAGACTATCTGGTGGTTGCAGGCTCGAGGCGGCACTGTGGAACCGGCATCCGACCATTTGACAGCATTCGGGCAATTAAAAATCCTTTGTTTTCGGAGGATTGTCTGCGGAGTTCCAGTGCGTGTGTACCTATACATATGCATGCACATACTCAGGGAGCTACAGTGGGTGCATGTACTCTTGCCGGGTGGCAGTTGGCTGCTAGCACCCGACGGCTGACAGCCGGTCCGCATGAGAGTGGTTGGCAGCTCGCAGCACTGTCCGCAGTATCCACTCCGCCTTTTAGGGCTTCGACCTCGAACTAACTCTCCTGTGCATGTAGGTCGCAGCCGGTTGGTTGTCGATTGGTTATCACAGTTGGCGCAGCGTCGTATTCATTTCGTACAACCTGACGATGATCCTTGACAGTGGCATCTGATTGGAACCGGAGACCGAACAAGAGGCAGGCTTGCTCATCTCAGTCATCAAGCTAATTTTTTGGGGGGCCCCGACAAAATCGTCGTCCATCGATCCATCGAAGATCCCATCACGGTATCGAAATCTTGCTCCCCTGCCAGAACCGGCGAGAAGAGGTATTTTGGCAGCCCCCAAGGCGACATCATCCTTGCTGGCAGCAGCGCCCTGCTGCACAGTCTCGTTTCAGGGTATTCCCCTGATCGCCGCGCTTTTTTGGGCGTCGTCCCGAACCCTGCGCGTTTTGGCGCCCGAATTCGCATCACTGTGCACTCCTTTCGACATTGAGAATCTGCTCGGTGGAAAGAAAAGTGCAGATCAACGACCAACGAACATTCCTCCTACTGACAGCGTAGCTACTGCGAAAAAAGGAAAGAAAAGTCTTTCCTCGTCTGCACCGATGTACGCCAGCCTTCAAGATTAATCGCGCCTTGACAAGTTTGCAAGTGATGGATCTGATCCTTCTTGAGGAAATGGCCTGTGTTGCACTGCGCTTTGTCATGATTTCGCAATGGTAAACACTCATCTAGCTTCCTATTCTCACGCGATTGCAGCTGGTTACTTTGCCATGATGCATTTGTTTGGAAGATTTATCCAGCCCTTTCCAAACAAGATGCCTGCAACTTGTGCCTGAGAACCCGTTGCGCGAGCCATTGCAGATGATTACTTGGCTGTCTCTTGCTCCGTAACGATTTGAGCGAAGAGCTTCTGGAACTGAAAGCCGCCACTAGCATCCTAATGGAAATAAAAAAATCATAATTTCACCAAAGGAGCAATTTGTCTTAGGAAATACTGTTAGAAAGAAAAGTTCGGCTTCGATACAATCGTTCACAAGTTATTGTGCATGCCTATCTAGGCACCTAGATTGGCAGACATTAGCGCTCTCTTTCACCACGTATGCCCTTTGCTAGATGTCGCCATGAGAATTTGCACGCGCCCAGTATATTTTACTTCCTTCTAATGGTGCGCATAGGTTGCTGGGGTGGGTTTGCAAGTGTTCGAAACAGTCAAAGAATGCCAAGGCAATATCGGATGCAGTGAAAAGGATTGCTAAACATGCTCGCATAAATCTTCGGAATGCTGCGTTGTTGAATCTTCCAGCACAAGTTAGTCGAGGCTCATCCAGGGTAGTCCTCGTGTTGGCGAGCCGATTGATGATCCACTGCCAGCTGTCAGCGACGAACGGGTTTGGAAGACACCCACCTCTGTCAGCTGCAAGAGAGGTACTTCGCATCCGAATTTGTTGCGTACCCTCAAGTACTCCTGAAAAGGAAAAAAAAAAAGATTATTCGATGCTGCTTCACCCGGCCAATCGTCGTTCCATGATCTCCTTCACCTCATCTGCTCTCCGAACTCGCGCTGATCGCAACATCCATGGTGCTGCTCTGCGACGAAATGGCACGTGGGACCGGATGCGCTGACAATCGCTCCTGTCTGTCCCAGGGCACCGGACAAGCCGAAGTTCTACACGTTTCATGACCGTCTGAAGCCATTCAGCTCCGGCTTCAGCCCGATATGGCTCATATATGCCTCGGGCGGTTGTCGTTCTGCCCCAAACTCCCATTCGCGGAGCCATTCGGTGGCGGCCATCGTGATCAAAAGAAGGAAGCGTGCTCCGCAGGGCGACGGAGTTTTGTTCTCTGCTGCGATGGCAGATTTGATGACTGGAAGACTTGATTGCCAAAGAAAGCAGCATGTTTCAATTCCAAGTCGCCTACTTCAACCTTCACACTCTGATACGTATAAGAATCCCGACTTTCAGCTGTCATAACGTTTCCGCTGCCCAACTCATATACCATTCACACATTGGCTCACCCTAGTTTGTTACCTTTCTCCCTCCTTTCCAGAAGAGACTTCTTGAAGAATTTCCATATTCTTCTTCCAAACGGAATCGATAACCTCGTAGCCTTTGTGCTGTCTGGAAACGCAAAGTCGTGAAGCCTGGCTCGTCCACTCATGGCATTTTGAGTCTCTGGCTTCAACCAACGATTCATGAGCCTCCTTACAAGCGGCTCGAAACAGAAAAACTTCTCTCTTTGATACGATTGTATCGTATCGAGGAATCATCGTTTCATTAGACATAACAAAACACAGTCTGCACGAAAGAAGTCAGCATGGCTCCTCGAGATCAAAGACAATCCGATGACCCCAGTGTCATCGTCGGTCTTTCTTGTCGACTTCCAGGAGCGAGTACTCCTAGTAAACTTTGGCAAAGTATCGTCGAACAACGTGACGTTCAGCAGGAGATGCCAGAGGATAGGTTTAAAATAGAAAGCTTCTTTCATCCTGAACCTACTCACAAGGGCACAGTACGTTCAATTCGGATTTCATCGTCGTTCGCGAGTCATAACACTCTAACGAAATAAAAAATAGACCAATGCCCGCTTTGGATATTTCCTGGATCAGGACATCGGGAATTTCGATGCCGGTTTCTTTGGCATCTCTGGTAAAGAAGCCGAAGCCATGGACCCTCAGCAGCGACTTCTTCTTGAAGTAGTATTTGAAGCTCTCGAGAATGCTGGCATCACTCTGCAGGAGATCAGAGGCTCTTCGACCTCGGTATTCTGCGGAAGCTTCACCAACGATTACAACGCTCTCATAACCAAGGACCTAGAACAATACCCCAAATACACTGTGAGCCTGCTGAAAAACAGACGCTGAGAGGCTCTCGACTGACCAGATCTATTCAAGGTCACTGGTACAGGCAATTCTATTCTCAGCAATAGGATTTCTTACTTCTACGATCTGCATGGCACCAGCATCACTGTTGATACTGCCTGCTCCTCATCTCTTGTCTGCTTTCATCTCGGGAGCCAGACGTTGCAACAAGGCGAGGCACACATTGCAATTGTGGTTGGATCCTCCTTGCATTACGATAGCAACATCTTTGTGACCATGACGGACCTTGGCATGCTTTCTACCAATGGCCGTTGCGCAACATTCGACGCATCCGGTAGCGGCTACGTTCGTGGTGAAGGAATTACATGTGCCATTCTCAAGCGCAAGTCCGATGCCCTCGCCAACGGCGACACGATTCGAGCCATCGTTCGTGCCACGGGAACGAATCATGACGGTAAAAAGAATGGAATCACTCTTCCAAATTCCGTTGCGCAAGAGCAGCTCATTCGTTCAACGTATGAACGTGCTGGCTTAAATCCTCATCACACTCAGTACTTCGAAGCCCATGGTACTGGTACAGCTGCTGGAGACCCGATAGAAACTCGCGCTATCGGTGCTGTGTTTGCCCCGAGTCGTGACAGTCCCCTTTTTGTGGGCTCTGTCAAAACAAACATTGGCCATCTGGAGGGTGCTTCTGGTCTAGCTGGCATCATCAAAACAACATTGGCACTAGAGAAGGGTCTCATTCCTCCAAACATGCACTTCAAAAACCCCAATCCCAAGATCGACTTCGAGAATTGGAAGATTGCCGTTCCTACGAGGTCGGTGGAATGGAAAGTCCCTGAGGGCGTTCCCAGGCGCGCCAGCATAAACTCCTTCGGCTATGGTGGTACCAACGCTCACGTCGTACTCGAGGCCTTCAGGGAAGCGAGGAGTCCTCTCAGGCCGCCGCCCGTCGAGCTTCACTCTCGTCCATACCTAATTCCTCTCACCTCACACTCACCCAAGGCAGGAGAGATGTCAGAGGCAATGATCAGGAATTACATCAGCGAATTCGCCGATGTCACTGTTGCTGATCTCGCACATAGCTTATCTTGGCGGCGAACAATGCACCAACAGCGTTCGTTCGCTGTAGCTAGTGACAAGACCGGCCTTATCCAGCAGCTCTCTACCCCCAGACCTACAGCTCCGTGGACGGTCGCAAAGAACACAACGCCCAGACTTGGTTTCATATTCACTGGGCAAGGTGCGCAGTGGTTCGCAATGGGACGCCAGCTCATCGAAGAATGTCCACACTTCCGTCAGAGCCTTCAGAGATGCGATGCTGTTTTGAAAGGCCTCCCCGATGCACCAGAATGGTCAATCGTGACCGAGCTCAGTAAGACAAAGGAAACCTCTCTCCTCGGGGAGACACTTTACTCTCAAACCATTTGCACGGCTTTGCAGCTTGGTATCATGAACTTGATCGCATGTTGGGGGATCAAGCCTTCCGCGGTGGTTGGTCACTCATCTGGAGAAATGGGCGCTGCGTATGCTGCCGGCATATTGTCTTTTGAGAGCGCTCTCATCGCTGCATACTACCGTGGTCGATACATGTCTGCAAATCGAGATGAAGGCGCTCCCGGAGGCATGATGGCTGTCGGTCTCACTGAGAATATATGCATCGAGGAGCTCAAACCTTACGCTGGTCGCCTCACCATCGCAGCCGTCAACAGTCCGTCCTCGATGACTGTTTCCGGCGACGAAGATGCTATTATCGAGCTGAAAGAGAGTCTATCAGCGAAGAATGTATTTGTGCGTCAGCTCATGGTCAAGCAGGCATTTCACTCCCATCACATGATCTCCTTAGCCTCCGCCTACGAGAATGCGCTCAAAAACAACTCTGAGTTCAAAACTGGGAAACCTAAGTGTCGCATGTTCTCAAGTGTCACCTCCCGACTTGCTGATGATCAGACGATGGGGGCTTCCTACTGGGCTGCAAATATGGTTCGACCAGTTCGATTTTCTGACGCCCTCACCGGAATTTTATTGGACGATGAGGATGAGCAGAACGTGGATGTCTTGGTCGAAATAGGTCCCCATCCTGCTTTGAAGGGTCCTGCTCGTCAAATTGTGCAAGCTCTGAAGCTTGATTTGCCCTATGTTGCTTCTCTAACACGCGGTGTGCCTGATTTTGAGGGACTGCTAAACATGGCTGGCACACTCTTTTGCCTTGGATACCCAGTTGACATTATGGCTGCCAACCAGAGTCTCAGTCAAAATTTTGATGGCTCAGTGATCGCCATTGCGACTGGAAAAAAGCTTGACGACTTGCCAACTTATACCTGGGAACATCGGCGATATTGGTCCGAAACTCGTTACATCAAGGAGCATCGTCAGAGAGACTTTCGGCATGCATTACTGGGTCATCGAGTCGCCGGCTCGGTGGCTCGTCACCCCACTTTTCGTAACTTTCTGCGATTGAGCGAGTTGCCGTGGCTTCACGAGCATGTCGTCGAGAACAAGATTGTTTTTCCAGGGGCCGGATATATCAGCATGGCAATTGAAGCGGCAGTGCGCTCTGATAAGATTGAGAGCGTGAAGATGATTCACCTTAAGGATGTTGTCGTCAAGAAAGCTCTCCTCATTCCCTCCAACGATGAAGGTGTCGAGGTCCTATTAAAGCTCAAGCCTGTGACAACTTCAGCCAAGAGTCATTCTGATACCTGGTACGAGTTTAGCGTGTTTTCTTACGATGAAAATAGTAATTGCACCAGTCACTGCCACGGCCTCATCAGCGTTGAAAAGGGTCGCTCAACTGTACTCAAATACACCGCCAGATATCCAGACGGAATTGCCTTTCCTGAATTGCGCAGAAAGACCTTTCGATCAATGTCCCCTGGAACATTCTATACGAACTTGGCCAACCTAGGTCTTGCGTATGGAGACAAATTCCGTCTTCTCAAAAGCAACATTGAGAGTGGCGTTGGGTTTGCCATTTCAGATCTTGTTTTCGACCCCAAGGAGCTTCCGTCCGACGCTGGCGACGATACCATCCTACATCCAACACTTCTCGATTCTTTTTTTCATGTGATCTTCCATGCAGTGGAGAACCGTCTGGGACGGACGCTGGACGAGCCGTACGTCCCCTCGTTTTTACGTGCTCTTAGAATATCTGGCCATTTCTTCGATTCGCGGCATTCTACGAATGTCAAGAGCTTCCAAGTTGGATCTTTCACTAGACTCTCTTCGCCTCGAGTTGCCATCAATGACATGATCATGCAAAACGAGGAGGGAAGCCTTATGATGGAAATAGCCGGTCTAGAGGCGACATCTCTTGGCAGCGAAGCTCTCGATGGCCAAGCTCCTCGGACACTGTTCTATCGTCAACGATGGCAACCCGCCTTTGATATGATGACCAATGTCCAAGGGAAACCTCTAGAGGAACTTGTGGATATATTCGCCCATCAACATCCCAACACGAGAATACTCCATGTGACCCCAGATCTCGACAAAACAAGAGAGATGGTTCGGTCGCTTGGTGTAGGTCCAGGGGAGCGTCGACGTTTCAAGGAGTTACATGCATGGTCTTCCAAATGTCGAGACTTTGGGTCGGATGGCGAAAAAGCATTCACTGCTTCTCAGGGCCTCGTCAAAGTCGCAAAACCAGCAGGCCATTATGATCTTGTCGTGGTCAGCGAGCCTGCTATCGATGCCGGTCCTTTCATCAGAGATGCTGGCATTATCATCTTCGATGGCCAGGATGACGCAATACATCCAGGGCTCCAAGAAATGTTCTCTAGTTCCGTCTGTACGGGATTTAAGAAGACCTCGGAGCCTTTTCACCTTCTATCCGAGCTGACTGTGGTCATGCCATTTGGGCAACCCTCCTCGAGGGCCTCTCATATTTTGCGAGAGATTGAAGTTTCTCATCGGGGTGGGATCACTTTCACGAACCTGAAACATCTTGCTTCCGCGGGAACTGAATCTCTCTCTCGCAACGTTGCTGTCCTCGCCGGCCTGGATGAATCGATATCGGATGATCTCATTTTCAGGGGTGCTCAAGCCCTGCTCACTTCACACAATATGAACGTTGTTTGGCTTACGGAAGGTGCTTTTCTTGAAGCAAGCCGACCCGAGTGCGCCATGTTCATCGGTCTTATCCGAGCAGCTCGATCTGAGAATGATACTCTTCGTGCCGTTATTTTTGACGTTGGTACTGATTCTCTGGCCCATTCTGTCGCGAAGGAGATTCTGCGATTGTTTGATGAGCGCATCACCGACGACGAAATCGCCGAGAGAAATGGCATCAAATACATTGCTCGAGTGGAAGCAGATGATGAAAGAAATTGCAAGCTCAGGAACGGTCCAAATCAAGAGGCTCGTCCAGAGGTTTTTGGAAGTCCTGGCACACAAATGCCTCTTGCATTGAAAATTGGCAAAGTTGGGCTCTTGGAGACATTGCATTTTGAGGAAGATACAAGTATCATCGACACTGAGTTGGCGTCAAACGAGATTGAAATCGAGATCAAAGCGTCGTCGATCAACTTCCGTGATATCGCTGCCAGTATGGGTATCATCGAGGATTTC
The DNA here is from genome assembly GCA_000731825.1 of Hypocrella siamensis. Classification (NCBI taxonomy): domain Eukaryota; kingdom Fungi; phylum Ascomycota; class Sordariomycetes; order Hypocreales; family Clavicipitaceae; genus Hypocrella; species Hypocrella siamensis. The sequence goes on along the minus strand of JMQE01001856.1, from coordinate 32,411 downwards.
AACCTCGGTGACGATTGTGCAGGCATCTGCACTCAAGTGGGTGCTGATGTCAAAGGATTCAAACTTGGCGACAGAGTGGTTGCCCTGCGCCCGGGACAAGGCGCTCACCGCAGCCTCGTCCGCAATCCAGCCCCTTGGTGCTTCAGAATACCAGACTCATTATCTTACTCCAATGCTGCGGCCATGTCCCTAACTACTGGGACTGCCTGGTATGCTCTGCACTATACTGCTCGTCTTGGGAAGGGTGAGACCATCCTCATCCATTCAGCCGCAGGTGGTGTTGGTCAAATGGCTGTCCAATTGGCTCAGCGCGCCGGTGCCCGGATATTTGCGACCGTTGGCTCCCCCAGCAAGCGACAGCTTCTCCAAGACATGTATGGTCTCAAAAAAGAGGACATCTTCTCTTCTCGAGACGAATCGTTTGAAAGGGCTGTGATGGAGGCCACAAACGGACGAGGTGTTGATGTAGTGCTGAACAGCTTGGCTGGTTCACTATTGCACGCGTCATGGGCTTGTCTGGCTCCCTTTGGCCGGTTTCTAGAAATCGGAAAGCGTGATATTCACGAGAACGGCAAAATTTCCATGGACCCGTTCCGACGAAACGTATTGTTCGCGTCTATTGACCTTGTGGTGGGTGTTTCAAATGCCATCCTCCGATGCTCGAGGTCGTAGGAAACTAAAACAACTCCTTCGCAGACAATGTTCGAGAAAAGCGAGTCTTTGGGAGAACTCATTCTGAAAGAATGCTTTGCGCTGCTCAGCAAGGGCGAGATTCGGGCACCTGCAACCATCAGAGAAATGCCCTATTCGGATATCGTGAAGGCCTTTCGACTGCTGCAGATGGGCAAGCATGCAGGCAAGGTGATACGATCTTGCGGCGATCCCAATCTCCACCATTTCCTACACTGACCATCTCACCAGATCGTTCTCGTCCCGCATCCTGAAGATATCGTTCCCGTGATGCGGAGTGGCTACCGCGATGTCAAGCTGTTTTCTCCGCAAAAGACGTACCTTCTCGTCGGCGGGCTGGGAGGTTTAGGTCGTACTCTTTCCCAATGGATGGTGCGCAAGGGGGCCACCAAGTTGGCATTCCTGTCGCGCTCCGGGACCGAGAAGCCTGAGGCTAAAGCCACTATTGAGTGGCTCCTTGAGCGAGGTGTTGAGGCTTCAGTACACCTGGGTGATGTGTCCAAACTTGACGACGTTCAGAAATGCATTAACGGCATAGGCTCATCTCTTGGTGGCGTCTTCCAGGCTGCCATGGTGCTTCGAGATAGCTCTCTCGGAACCATGACTTATGAGCAGTGGAAGCGCTGCTGCCAGCCCAAAGTTAACGGAACCCGAAATCTGCACTTGGCCACCCTTGATGCCAATCTAGACTTCTTCGTCTGCTTCTCGTCCATCGCCGGAGTCATCGGCTCAAAGGGCCAAGCCAATTATGCGGCGGCAAATTGCTATCTTGATGCCCTCATGCGCCACCGCCGCGAACTTGGACTGCGAGGCACCACAATGAATGTCGGTGTCGTCAGGGGCGTCGGTGTGGTGGCTGAGAACGAGGTGCTCCAGAAAGTCATGTCTAGGATGGGCATGGACACAATCAGTGAGGAGGAACTTCTCTACCAACTCGAAGAAGCCGTCCTCAGCGACAGGTCTGCAATGCAAATGACATCTCGGGGATGCGACGGCCACCAGATCATCAGCGGCGTCGGGCTCATCTCGCCAGAAGTTTATTGGGCCGGTCAACCCCTAATGAAGAACTTATACGCGAACCATGACTTTGGCACAGATGACGTTGCAAAGAGCTCCAAGAAGCTCTCCTCTATTCTGGCCGAAGAGCCTGATGCCGAAAAGAAGACTAAAATTCTTCTCGATGGATTCTTAGAGAAGATAGCAAGCGTCCTAGCTACGCCTCGGGAGTCTATTCTGCCCAGCAATCCGCTATCTACTTACGGGCTCGATTCAATCGTCGCGGTGGAGTTTAGGAAGTGGTTTCGAAAGGAAGTTCATGTCGATATTGCCTTGTTCGACATTCTGGGAGCAGCATCTATCTATGCATTGGTGGTAAAGACCGCACGATTGGTGGTCACCACAAGCGCTTCTGCCAAAGAGAGACCCGACGTCAAGATTGGGAAGAAGGAAGCCACAGAGTCTGGGAAGGCGAAAGAGCAGAGTCACCTGTCGGCCATGGTCACGGGCCAGCTGACCAAAACACAGCATTCAGGCGTCACACCGCTCTCGACGTTTCAGTCGCGACTCTGGTTCTTCCACAGCTTTCTCGATGATAAGTCCTTCCTCAATCTTCCCATCGTTCTCAGAATCAAGGGAAACCCGGATCATGCCACTCTGCAAAAGACGATGAAGGAAATGGCCCATCGGAATCCAGCACTACGCACCGCGTACTTTGAGGGAGATGAATATACTGTGCAAGAGCCTGTCGAGGATTACGAGTTTGACATTGATATTCGTGACTTGAGTCATGAGCATGATACCGAGGAGGCATTGACAGAGTTTGTCAACTACAACCGCAAAATTGAGATGAACATCGAAGAAGGTGAGGTTGCTGCTTACTCGCTGACCAAGTTGGGCGAGGAGGAATGGGCAATCGTCAGCATGATTCATCATATCTCGATTGATCGGGGAAGTCTGTTCCCCATGATGTCACAATTTGTTGCCATCTACGACGCCCTGCGCTCTGACGGCCATGCGAGCTCTGTCGCGAAGCCCGAATTCGATTATGTCGACTTCACCATGTGGCACAATGCCCGTCTCGGCTCGGATCTTATGAAGCCTGAGCTCGATTGGTGGAGACTTACTCTTGACGGTGCCCCTCAATCAAGCAAGCTTCTTCCCTTTGCAAAGGGTGAGCGTCCTGCGAGAAGTGAGCACCGCAGGCAGCAAGTCAGGACGAACCTGAGCGCGAAGCTCTTTAGACGCATGAAGCGTATCGCAGCGCAGTCGAACGGCACTTCTTTCCACTTTGTCTTGGCAGCTTTTCGCGCTTGTCTTTACCGATACACTGAGGAAGAAGACCTTGTTCTTCTGATGGTTGACGGCAATCGACCTCATCCCGAAACCGACTCGCTGGTGGGCTTCTTCGTTAATCTTGCCCCAGTCCGATGCAACGGTAAGGGAAAACAAATCTCACCATAGACGAAACAAGGGTGGCTGACAGGATTCTGCAGATGATTGCTCTGTACCGTTTGACCAGCTGTTCCAGGCAACCAAGTCGCGCGCGCTGGATGCCTTGGCACACAGTGGCGTTCCTTTCGACGCCATCGTGGACACCATGAAGGTCAAGAAGACCACCAGCCACATGCCTGTGGGCCAAATCGCAGTCAACTACCAAATTCACGGCCCTGCGCCCAAGTTTACTACCTGCGATTTCGTGGTTGAGGAGATTGAGTCTGAAGATATTCCTACCGCTGCCGATATTCAACTCGAGGCCATTGAGACGTCCGAACATAGTTTAGACCTCAAGATTGAATACTCAATTGCGCTCTACGACGCTGCCGATATGGAACGCTTCCTCGATAACTTCCATGCGTTCCTTGCCAGCTGCATCAAGGATCACCGTCAGCCCGTCGAGGAGATCAGCATGTGCGGGCCGCTTGAGATTCAACACCTCCAAAACAAGTACTGGAACATGGAAACTCGGGACAATCAGTGGGGGGAGCGGAGTGTGCTTGATGTAATATCTCAAATGGCAAGACAACACCCTCACATCGCAGCAATAAGAACTTCTGACTACCAGACCATGACGTACGGGCAGTTGATGGAAAGCGCTGAGAGCGTAGCCTCTGAGTTGCTCGATGCCGGCGCTCAGCCCGGGGACAGAATCGGGCTGGTTGCCTTGCCCGGTATCGAAGCAGTGACGGGCATGCTAGCAGCTCTCATGGCGGGGTGCTGCTACGTCGCGCTCGACAGCGATTTCGCGCACGACCGCCTTTGCTTCATGCTGACCGATTCAGGAGCCAAGCTCCTTTTGGTCGGGTCCGATCAGGACGATTTCGCTGCAGACCTGCTTTCGAAACTGGTGGTGACACCAAGGGCCATTCGAATTCAGGACGTTGCTCGCGCCGCCCAGACCATTTCCTGTCCACGAGCACGTCTCCCGAACGATCCGTTTTACATGATTTACACTTCGGTAAGTCGAAGCGACACATTTCTGTTCCAGTCACCTGACGAAAACAGGGAAGCACCGGCACTCCCAAAGGGGTCGTTTTGAGCGAATCCAATACGCAGGCCATGCTGAGTACGCTCAATAAGGACTACTCTTTTACCAGGGCTGATAACTTCCTCGCACACACGACTCTTGCTTTTGATCTTTCCATCGTTCAGATATTTGGTGGCTTGACGGCGGGCGCAACGATATGCATCGCCTCACGAGAGACAAGAAAGGATCCGGTCGCGCTTGCAGATTTCATGATGAGGGAAGGGGTGACGGTGACGTATTTCACTCCGACGCAATTTGCGCTGCTGCTGGAGTTCAACAGCGAGGCGCTTCGGAGGTGTTACTGGTACAGGATTGCGTACTTTGCTGGCGAGCGACTTCCTGTGCGGGTCGCCAAAGCTTTCTATGATCTGGGCACGCCCGCGACTCTATACAACGCCTGGTCGCCTTCCGAGCTCGTTGTTCAGACCTCGATTGGCAAGATTGACTACCCAGAGGAGGGCGTCGTGGGTCTTCCGATAGGCTTGCCGATGGACAACTGTCGCCACTACCTGCTTGACGCCAGGGGGAATCCCGTACCCGCTGGGCAGATTGGGGAGATTGTCGTTGGAGGAGCTCAGGTCGGCGTCGGCTACCTGAATAGGCCTGAGATGGATGCGCGTTCTTTCCTCCAGGATCACTTTGCCTCGGAAGACGACCACAAGAGAGGATGGACCAGAATGTTCAAGACTGGCGATCGTGGCCGGTTTCGTCCAGATGGTCAGCTGGAGTTTCACGGCCGAATTGCAGGAGACAAGCAGATCAAGTTGCGCGGCTTCAGAGTCGATCTCGGCGAAGTGGAGCAGGTCATCTTCAAAGAATCGCAGACGTTCAACAAGGGCGGCGCTCTTGTTGATATTGCCGTCGTGGCCCGTCGTGTTGGTTCAGAAGAGCAGCAGGTCATCGCATATCTCGTCCCCAAGGCCGACTCAACAGCAAGTCAGACGGACCGCGCGGCCATCGTCTCCTCCCTTCACCAGAAGATCAAGTCGCGCCTCAATTACTACATGCTCCCCAACGGATACCAATTCTTGGACCAGCTCCCGGTCACTCTCGGTGGCAAAGTCGATCGGCGGAAGCTGCTGGAGGGACAACTGGAGCTCGTATTTCCCTCGAGCGGGACTGCATCGTCTGGCAGGAGCACATCGTCGGGGCTCTCCGACAAGGCAGTGCGGTCCTCGAGCCAAGTACAGGACACCGTCCTTGCTCTGTTCAGAAGCACATTGAGGGGCGAAATCGGACTGGATGAATCATTCTTTGACAAGGGCGGCAACAGCATTTTGCTCGTGCGACTGCAGTCCAAGATAAAGAAACAGTTCAAGATCGCACCGCCATTGCCGGCTCTGATCCGAGAGCCCACGGCTGCCGCCGTGTTTGCTTATCTGCAACGAACTAAAGGGGGAGACGCCGCCAGGAAGGAAGGGCTCGAGAATGCCATCAGCTGGGGCGTGGAAACTAATCTGCCCAATACAAGCCAGTACAACACACGTTATGGAATCCCGCGCGTGGGCCGTGAAGAGGTCAGATCCATCCTGTTGACTGGACCGGAGTCTTTCGTCGGTATACATGTCCTTGCCGAGATACTGAAAGAGAAGCGCGAAGCCACCGTCCACGTGCTCGGATCTCTGGAGAGACTGACGATGCAGACGCTGATTGAGAAGCTCGACAAGCATCAGCTGGCCGGTAAGGATCTGAGCATGGAAGAGGTCGGGCGGCGTGTGAGCTGTTTGCCTGGCTCTCTGAACAAAGCCGGGTTCGGGCTTTCGCGGTCAGCATTTCGGGAGCTCGGCCGGAGCGTTGAGTCGATATACCACCTCGGCGGACACGTCTCTCTGCTCAAGACGTACAGCTCTCTCAAGCCAATCAATGTGTCTCCCATCTTGGACCTCATCAAGCTCTCGGGCATGGGGCCGCGTCTGTCCGACATCCATTACCTGTCTACATGGTCCGTCCCACATCTCCAGACATGGAAAGCATCCAAGCGGAGTCGAGAGGGCTACGTCGTGGGGGAGGAGGACAGCTCGCACTTCTTGCCGCCGACAGAAGATGACCAGGGCTATTTCAAGACACGGTGGGTGGCGGAGAATCTGCTCACCAAAGCTGCTCAACGAGGCTTCCCCGTCACCATTACTCGGGCTTCTAGCATTTCCGCCTCGTCTCGGGGATATGGGATTCCGGACCCAGGCGACGAATTCGTCATGCGCATCGTGGCTGGCATGATTGAGTCGGGTACGGTGCCGCAGATTGGCCAGCCAGACCAGCCGAGCTTTTCCGTCGACATGGTGCCTGTCGACTGGTTGGCTTCTAATCTCGTAGCTTTGACATGCCAGAAGCGCGTGGAGCCTTCCCCATCCGAGCGGCATCGCAGTCCGCAGATCTACCACGTCACGAACCCGCGGCCGCTTCGTCTCCGAGATCTTCCACAGATGATGGGCCAGCTCGGATCCGGGAGGGCCCAAGCCCGGATGGTCTCCCTCGAGGAGTGGCTGGATGGCATGGAGTCCGACAGCGGCGAGGATGCAGCGGCCAGCAAGGTGGTGAGGAATGCCGTGCTGAGGCAGTACCTGTCTGCTGGAAGTGTCTTGTTCAGCCTGGACAATGAAAGGACGATGGAAGTCCTGGAGACTCTCCGGCCTGGAGTCGTCGCGCAGTGTCCGGCGGTCGATGTGGACTTCCTGAGCAGTCTTTTGACGAGGATTCAGCGCGATGACGGCGCTGACGGCGCTGACGGCGATGACTTTTAAGGTATAGGGTGCTCCACGTGACACTCTTTGCTACTTTGGAACGATTTGCTGTTTTGACTGTTGATGGATGACTAAAATTTAGGAGCCCGGAAAAGAATGTTCCAACATAATGTTGTGATCCAAACCAGACGAGCTCCCCGTGTGCAGGGCATGTACGGCATAGCGCGTTCAGCGTGCCGGCCACTACACAGCTCGATACAAGGCAAACCTATTCAACTTCATCAAAGTAATAAAAAACAAAAAAAAACAAAAACATATAACAGCCGGTGTTCGCTGATCGTCACCGACTCAACTACTAATCTGCCCCTTACCAGCTTAACTTGGGAGATCGGACGGGGTCCCGTGCTTTCTAGTAGGTATGGTCATATGTGCTTGCTGACCGGATAAGTTGCATTATATACCTTGTCTTCTTGAACGTGCGCAAGGGCGTTTGCTCGATTCCGGATGGAGGACCAAACCGACTCGCAGCGCCGATTGTGATAGATTTGAGTACAGGGCAGCCTATGCCACCCATAGGCGTTGAATCCCTGCGCGAAGAGGCAATTGCCTGGGTATAAGCAAGCACAAAATCCTCATGCACATACTGAACCGTTGAAATCCACTGTGCGAGACTGAACGGCCAGAGCTATGGGTCGCTCAGGGCGGTTTAACGGCTAATGTATCTTGTTGTCACGGATTAGACTTAGGCCCAATCTTGGTCCTAGCGATGTTATGAGGATGTGTGAAAGGTGTGGATTCTATATCTAAGCTCCATGCGTCACCTGATCTGCCCCATCGCTCTTGCCACAGATGTGTGCGCGAGCGGGCCGGTCGCGCATAGCGATATAGTGCAGGCTGAGCAAGTGATGCACTCACTATAGTGCCGTCAGACTTGCCCCACCATTTCTCCTGTACGGGTCACTGCGCACTAAAATCCTTGCCTATTTTTTCTGCACTTTTTACTGTGCAGAAATCCATTAGCCCCAGGTATTCTAACTAGCACGCAGCTGGCGAGTAAGATCAAGGTGAAAAGTTCTTTGTATACATGCTCCTGTATTTGTCCCTGCTCCATGGGTATGTCCCTCGTTGAAGCTCACGACGAATAGAAAAGGGACATACATGCTTGAGCAACGGTGCCTAAATGAGCAGTTCCCAAAGGTACGGGAAGCGTCTGATCGCGCTTGCGATGAGGCCCATCTGTTTTTGACGCTCTGCGCAGAGTTGGTGTAACTAATGATTGTAGGGTGCGTGCGCAACGAGAATGCGACCAGTGCGACTGCTTTTCTTGGTGGGCTTCAGGTGGTATTTCAGCACCTTTGTTGCTTTGTCAACAGTTTCGAGGCCGGAATGGCGTGGTTCCCGTCGCTGAATGATATGCGGGTCGGATTCAAGATGTGTCAAGTACCACAACTGACACTCTAAGCATGCCACCAAATGCGTCCACAAAATTTGAATCGACTCTGGGGGAGGTGCATCAAGTTGGGTCTGCTGCGTGACGGGCATGCGGCTCTGCTGCACAGACAGGCCGTGACAATGATTCACCGGGACCCTTGAAGCCACGTGGTGCCAGTACGAAACCGGCAATAGACGCAGAAGAGAGGGCGGGAAATGCTTCGGAGACATGCTGGTGACATTCTGCGTGGCGTTTCCAGGGGAGGGAGAGGGCCTTGTCGAATATCAAGACGCTGGTGGGCTCTTTTCATGTCTTCGGGGCCATTTGCTCAAGCGCAAAAGCTGCAAGTCCCAGAGAAATATTGTAGCTGACTGGAAGCAAAACGCCAAGAAGAAATACAAGACGGTCATCCGTGTCTGCCTGGCGTGGAGACCACATGCAGTCATGCTGCGCCATTGCATGCGAAAAATTCGTCATTGCTCCGTCACGACTACGTATGCCCTGCTGGACCGGCAACTACTATATCTGGTTACATATGCATTCATCGCCTTGGGCTTAGCGCACAATTTTGGTCTTGAATGTGTGCTATACTTGAATCTGGAACTCGAGGCTGCTTCCTTCAATACTTTGGATTTGCTGTCCCTGGTTCAGAACAATTTGAACTTTTCCTGAGAAACCCAAATATTTCAACCCATATTTCAGTCATCACAGAAGACAGTCTGGGGCAAGTTGACGACCCGGAGACCCTGTTTGGGGCCCGAGAAATCACATTGGAGGCACGCTGTGTAGATGGCGACGAGTGACAGTTTGATACGTCACTTTCCTCCGGAATTTTCACGTGTCTTTTGCGTGGCGCTTTGTCAGGCGCAAAATTGGATGTGCCCGCTCATATATGCATGTGATGCTTTTGCCCGCGCTGCAAGCTGTTGACCTGAAGATCGAGAGGAGAAGGCTCGCATGTGGTGCAACTCGAGTGCTTATGATTGACGACTCGAGGTTTGGGATTTGCCGGCCCTCCCCCGCCTAGTGGTCGATAGTCCATCATCCTGTCACCTTCTTCTACTTCTTCTTCATGAATTTCCCATGTAACTGTTGCATAGCCACGACGGTCGCTATTTTAAACTCAATTTGCAACATCCGATCGCCTTCCTGCGGCCAAAAACGACATCGTCACTACTTTGACCAGCAAATTGTGTAATACGACCAAACTCCGATATACCAACCCTGACAACACTGAAGCCTGAGCGATGGCTTCGGACCGCAAAGGCGACAGCTCTCAACCATCGGCAATCTCAGGGGTCAAATATAAGTTGATGCCCGAGGATTTCATGGTCGGTTGGATTTGCGTCACATTAACGGATTTTGTCGCCGCGAGAGTCCTCCTAAATACGGAGTACGGAATCCCCGAATTCTTGTCATATGCCGACTCCAATACATACCAGCTAGGCAGAATTGGGTCTCATAACATAGTTGTCGCTGTCTCTCCCCAAGGAGATTATGGCACCTCTTCTGGAGCAGATGTGGCCTCAAACATGCTTCAAACCTTCCCCTATATCAGAATTTGCCTTTCGGTTGGCATAGGCGGCGGTGCCCCCAGCCTTAAGAATGATATACGTCTTGGTGACGTCGTTGTCGGTGTGCCTAGAAATGGACATGGCTGCGTTTTGCAGTATTCTTTCGGTAAAACAATGACATATCGGGTCACCGGCTATAAAGACCGATTACCGGACTTTGTATGTACGGCTGTGGCCGAACTAGAAGTCGCACACGAGGCAGATGGTCATCATTTTGAATCGGCTATCAACAGCATCATTGCAGATAATCCAAGGCTCGGTTTTGGACGGCCACCGCAAAACAGCGACAGGCTATACCGAACAGGCGCCATCCATACAGAGAGCAGTGAATCATCCGACTTGGTACAACGATCCCCCCGAACCGAAGGTGCGGAAGCTCCGGTTATTCATCATGGCCTGATCGCCTCTGGAAACAGGCTTATGAATGACGCCTTTGTCCGGGATAAACTTGCAGAAGAGGAAAATGTACTCTGTTTTGAGATGGGAGGATCAGGGTTACCGGAGGATATTCCCTGCTTAGTTATCCGTGGTATTTGTGACTACGCAGACACTCACAAAAACAAGGAATGGCAACGCTACGCAGCTATAACCGCGGCTGCCTATGCAAACGACCTCCTGTGCAGAATCCCCCCAGACAGACTTATCGGTAAGGCAAGTCCCAGAATCGATTCCGCGATAAGTGCTAACCTTGTATCAAGCTCTTGAAAATATCCGATCCTTGGTTCATCGTCTTCTCACACAGCAACAAGAGAAGCGACATCAGGATGATAGAGACGAGCACTGCTTACAGCCATTGTCAATCGCCGACCCTCGTATGGATAAGCAGCGCATTGAGGGCTGTACAGGCGGTCTGTTACGGGAATCGTACCAATGGATCCTGGATCACGCGGACTTCAAGCATTTTTGTGATAATCCGGACCGCCAAATACTCTGCATCATTGGGGGCCCTGGCACGGGAAAGACGGTGCTGTCGTGTGGTATAATTGATGAGTTGGAGAAGAAGACCAAGTTTAGCTTGTCCTTCTTCTTCTGTCAAAAGACCGATCCTTATCGGAACAATGCTGCATCTGTGCTTCGAGGTCTCATCTACTTGCTGGTCAGGCGGCAGCCACGTTTAATAGGCCACTTGTTTGTTGGGCGGCAGCCACGTTTAACAGGCCATATGGGACCACAGTATGATTCTCCGAGAGGGGGATTATTTGACAACGCTGACGCCTGGGCATCTCTGACTGGCACGCTGAAGGGAATATTAGCAGATCCAGCCCTAGATGATACGATAATCGTTGTTGATGCTCTTGACGAATGCATCACGTCTCAACTCGATCTCCTCGACTTTGTCAATCAGTCAGTGTCTCATTGGTCGACTCACGTTAAGTGGATTATATCTAGTCAGAACTGGGAGACTATCGAGGAACGACTCTCCCAGACAGTCAAAATACACCTCAAATTGAATCAGGAGTCAGTGTCCAAGGCTATTGAAGCTTACATCAAACACTCGGTGAATCAACTTTTGAAAGCAAAGACATATCCCCCCAATCACGTTTTTGCTATTCGCGAGCACCTTGCAAAATATGCACACGGGAACTTCTTATGGGTAGCTTTAGCTTGTGAGCACCTCGCTAAGGTGGACTCGATTCATGTTTTTAACGAGCTCGCAATGCTACCAACAGGGCTGCGAGGACTTCGTGAAATGATAAGTCGAAGAGAGGCAGCAAATGAAGAGCTGATCCACAATCATCCGCCCTCAGTGGCGGAAGTCACAACCACAGCAAGCTCTTCGTCGTCCGAGGACTTTTCGGCATCATCATATGCACAGGATGCAGCCGACGGTTCGACGGCGCCCACTTCGACAGGTATGGAGGGCAAGATCGAGATGCCAGACTCGACCGATACTGAATCGGTCTATACCTCCGATGTTTCTGAGGCTCCGGTCTATGTACAGCAGATAGCGACTCGCTTATTCGAGGAATTCGAGCCTACAGACTCCGAAACCCTTGAAAGGATGCACAACATTCTTCCTCTCTTACTCCAAGGATTCGCCCAGAAGATTGGAGGGGAGAAGCAGAATTTGGATCATTTCAAGATTATGAAATTCTTTCACAAGAAACGACAGTAAGGGGGCGTTCCATTCCTCAATATTCCAGTGTTCCTCTGATGCTGACCAGGCTATTTGCAGGGAGATTGCCAAACGCTTCGAGGAAGAGTATTACCGGAGGGTTCAAGACAGCAAAGAAACACCACAACAGCGAGACCTTAGTGGCATGTCTCCGGATGAGAAGTTCACTAGATGGTCGGTGGAGCAGGAAATGGACGATCCAAATCCCGCAGGGCCGCAGACAGTTCATTATGACGATGATGCGGTTGATAAGGACGGAAAGGAAGACGATGAGAACGAAGACGACGAGGATGATTCTTGGCTTTCGACGCTTCGGAATCTCGTGACCAGCTCCACTGCATTTCAGTGGCTTCTCGAGCGAGGGCATCGCGAGACTAACCTCACATCATTCGAGGCCGGTTCGATGCAGGACATTGCCCAGAAAGTCCGCCGAATATTGCATTCTCGAGAGAAAAACCACATGATCAGCAGTCGGAGAGGACCTCCGACGTATTCGATGGTATTCCAATCCCATTGGGATCCCTTGGCCTTTGTCCATGAACAAGAGTATGCCGAGGAAGCAGGAGACGTGGTAGAGGGAGCAATTGTGATCGTCCAAGGAGCGAACGGAGATGCAGAAGCCATGCCATGTTCAGAATACATGAGTCGCACTTGGCCGTTGTTCGGGGAAGACTTTTTAAGATTGGTGAAACACGTAGTGCGATGTGCACCAGGCCTGCGGTGTTCGGGTAAGATGAGATACCTCCCCAAGTTCGGGAGTCTGCTGACACACCCCTAGTGGCTCTTTTCGACAAGACCAAGTTGACAGCATGGATAGAGCCATCAGGCCACTTGTTCTTGAAGGCAGAAGGCGTGGCAGAAACAATCGTCGAGGTTGGAGAGGTGTACGGATGGATTATCGCAGCCCTTCGGTCAGCTCCTGGTGATGCAATCGCGTCCGTAACTCCTAGCCTCGGGAAAGACGCCGACAACCATGATGCAACATTTCGAGTGACCTTTCGGCTGCAATTCTCTAGTAGACCTGCGCATACTGCGGGTCAGTGCTGGCAAGACCTCTTCAGAAACCCCGTCGTTGTTCTTGGCTTTCCTGTAAGACGTCGTCAGCCGGGACAGGAGCCCGGGCTCGAGTTTCCGCTTTCCACACTGGCAACACTCGTGGGCACGCAACGCATCGATGTATTTTGCGGAAGAATCTTTCTCAAAGGATTCTGTACTATGTTGGTTCCAACAAAATATACGGAGGATACGGTGCACTGGCACGTCTTATTCAACGAAGACGGGTCCCGGATTCCCTTCACCGACTCCCGCGTTAGTGACGTCGTTGGAGATTTTGACCTGAGCAAACACTTGAAGCTTTCTGATATCGAAAATGCGCGTCATGTTGTTGGCTGGTGCGAAGACGTGCGAAACTACGCAGGTATTGATGCTCATCAACTATCTGGTGAATGTGACTATCAGTTGGCTGACCATATTGGATAATTTACAACACGATGAGCGCGATTTTCGACATTCAAACAGATACGAGCCCGGACGGGTATCAATTTAGGATCCGGATATCACCCAGACGACGCCTCGAAGGGTGGGATTTCCAGGATGTTGCGAGAGGATCTGGACTCATGGAGCCCAAAGCGATGGAGCTTGACACAAAGGGATGGGGCTGGGTTGATTTGGTGAGAGACATTAATGCCATAACCCTATTCGGTGTAGGCTTTGGGGAGATACTCCGGCCTGTCGCTCGCCAGCTGTGTCCAGGAGAGACACCATCCTGCACGAGATGGGCTCAGTTGCCAAGAGACGAGTATTTTCTCGCGACCACGACCCCAGTCATCCGGGACATCTTGGAAAATATAGTGTACAGGGATCCCGACGATAACGAGCGCCACTGGGAATTGGGTGAGAACAGATACTGGCACAGGCCAGACAAGCTCTTCGAGCCCTGTGCCTGCGCTGAGAATTCTCCATGCGATCGAGTGCAGCTTCTTCTGCCCAAAGTCCGCTCTCTATTCCCCTTTCTGTTCGCTCAAGGCTTCTGCGGCCCGTCTCATCCCCTTCCTGACAATGGAGCCATCATCTTTGGGCATAGTGTAAAATTCCCTTTGTCTTGGGGCAACGAAGCGGGTTCATTGCCGTCGAAAGGGCAGCCGTCAGACCCTCAAACAGCGTCTTTGTCCTCTCAAAAGAGTGACAGCGGGCTCGGGACGAGTGTTGCATCGCCGGATCAAGAGAACTCGTTTAGCCATGGCAGCGAAACGACACACGCAGAATCTTCGAGTCAGCCGCTAAGTAGTACTATGCCGTCGAGCACTCCATCACGCAAGGGTAAAAATATCAAGAAACTTTTTTCGAAGATGAAATTTTAAATATATTTAAAATTTTAAGGAAAATCATTTGAAATTTATAGCTTTACTTTTAATACTTTTAATACTAGATAAGTGCTACAATTTACGAAAGTGGGATAGATCGTATGAGTGCTTCAATTTACAAAATAATCATAGTCTCATAGTTGAGTCGAGGTCGTGGAGCAGCTGCGCCTCCAAACCCAGACGTCATCGTCCAAACCCAGACGTCATCGTAATTTGGGGCTGTGACGGTCTGAGTCATGAGGCTCTAATGCACAGCCGGAAAATCATGCGTTGGGAAAGACAGGCAGGCAACCCACCTAAATCGCGCATGACGTGTCCAGACGGAATCCCTTTGTAATTTCGTACTCCATCTCTCATCTCTCTGCTTTATTTGCTCATCCTATAGTTTGAGACGAAAGGGTTGAGGCATTTATTTGCAAGTTGTCAGCCACAAGCCAAGAATACGGAAGCAATGCCAGATTATGTGCGGTAAAGAAGACTAAATTTTTAAGAATGCCATCTTGGCTATAAAACTAGAGGCATTGTTCCATTCTCCTTGAGGGATCATCTGGAACAAATCTACACTCTACCTTTTTCCTTTTTTTTTCTCACAAAGAAGAAAGTTCAGACACTTCTCTTTCAGCTTTTACCGAACTCCACCACCATGAAGTACGCCAACCTATTGCTTTGCGGCGCCGTACTGGCAGCGGCGCAGCGCGATTCACCCCTTGATGGCGCCCAGCAGGGAGACGCAATGGATCAGAACAGAAACGCCATGGCCTTGCCTTCCGAGATTGGCCAAGAATTAAGCGGCTACCTATCGTACAATATATCTAAACGCTGGTGCCCCGAGGATCGCTATGACACACGAGAAGACATGTGCGAGGGCAAGCCATCTCAGATACGAGACTGGTGCACAAGAGACGCTGAGTATTGCCTCGAAAATTCGGCAATTGCAGGAAAGAAGGGTTGGACGGCTAAAGAATTAAACAAAGTGAGGGCTGACTGCGCGCCCAAGCTGAGGCAGTACTGGGACAAAGCCAAAAAGCGCGGGTTGTCGGCCGAACAGATCGACAGGCTGTTCCAGTCTGAATCCATGCGCCAGAGAGACTAGGCTCCCAAAAAGGGGGTTTGCGACAAGCGATGTATGATATTGGGAAACCCATCTGGCGCGGGCATTCTTGACATCCCAACACCAGGAACGTGCGCTTCTGGGGGGGCAGCAACATGGAAAAGATGAAGACGGAAGAGCGAACAAGGACCATCTTGGCTCGCTCTTGCCAGCACATGCCCCCGCCGCTTGTCGTAGAATCCCCCTCGGCCACATGCTTTATAATGAGTTTGAAGTTCTAGAAATGAAGAATCTTGCTGCCTTGTTTCTCTATCAACCTCTATCAACCTCTATCAACCTCTGGAAGGCAAAGAAGAAGAAGAAGGGGGGGAAAGGGAAGGGAGGGAAAAGGATGGAGGGGGGAGAGTGTATGGGGGGAGGCTAGAGGATTGGGGGATGCCTTGTCTCTCCAGCATTCTTCTGAGAATAAAAGAAGAAGGAGAAGAAGGAAGGGAAGGGGGGACGACAGAGTATGGGGGGAGAACAGTGTTTGGGGGGATACTGCTAGGAGGAGGTGAGTCCTCGTTTAGTAAGGACATTATGTTTGATATTTTCCGTTTCTCGCTCGTAACTTCGCTAGAGCTATGAAGCTGGTCTTCCTCAAATCTCCTTCGCTTTGTTTGAGAGGTAGGTTGATCATGATGTTTCTGTAAATGCTCGCGAAGACGCTTAGCCGAAGTGAAGCCAACGTCGTTAAGTACACAGCCTTCCATAGAGCATTTTAATAATTTGCTATGATGCGTACGCTTATGATTTCCGAGTTTGACAGCAGAACTAAACCCGACTCGCATACGCTGGCAATTCCTTATAGGACATGTGAATGCGGAGGATCCATATTCTGAGCGAAAGCGAAGTAACTCTTGTTGGTCTAATTCTGCGAAAGAAGAGTTTGCGTTGGAGAGATTCCGAACCTCTCGTTGATAATTTGCATCAGCTCGTGAGAATAGTGTCTCGTCTAATTCGAGGGCATTCACATCTGTAGTTAGTAGTGTGAAGTTGGTCAACGGACGTTCCTTGAATGATTCGGGAGTCTAGTGCTTGTTTACCTAGTCCGCTCTCGGCTTGTTTATCTTCCAACACTTTGCGGAAGCAAAGTACTTGGCAGATCAATTGCTGAATTTCTGGCCTGTCTTCAAGCTTCTTGAGGCGGATGTCCAGATTATTAGACGGATATCCCTGGGAACGGGGGCGTGACGTTAAATTTTCAGACCGCATCAGGCGCGAATGCATTGCATATAGTTGCAATGCTCGTGACACGACTGCACTCGGGCCATCGTGATCAATGACCCAGCGAAAGTGGTGTATCCAATGCTCATTCGCGTAGTTTTGGAGACCAGATATGCCCAGGACGGTTCGTCTCATCAGGTCCGAATGCGAGATTTCCTTGTCAACATAATCCAAAACCTGCATTAGCTGCGAAATACAGGCATAAGCAATATCTTCATGAGCGGCAAGACTCGTTATGAAAGGACCACTGTCCGGGCTCTGCAAGTACCTATTGACAAGAATGTCAACGTCCGTACCAAAAAGATTTCAGGGCTGAATGCTTACTGTGCAACTGACGGGTGTATGATTGCAACGGTACCACTTGGGCCGTCTTCTATCAGGGGTTTGCAGATCTCAAGAGCATTGGGGAAATAGCGGTTTTCTTGTACGTCGCGGTCCCATTTCTCGCGATCCGATCTGTCGCAATCCGATCTCTTGCAGAGTCTCATTCCATTGAGTACTTCATACTTCATGAGGTCGCAAGCCTTTCTTCAATACCACATCGACTTTTAATGATTTCCAAGATTCTCTTGTATCTATAGTCAATGAGTCATCCTGGGGTTGACAAATCGCGAAAGAGTCAGAGCTCACACTTCTTTGAGGCCCCTAGGGAGGGAGTCAGCACATGAGCGCAACTCAGCTGGACTGCCTGCCGATTCAAGCAGACCCATAACCAGCCGAACCCAGAGGATCATGCCTACTAGCCGCACTCCACATGTTAGACCGAAATGAAGATTCGATGTTAAGGGGGTTGTAAAGAAGGGGGGTTGTAAAGAAGGGGGGTTGTAAAGAAGGGGGGTTGTAAAGAAGGGGGGTTGTAAAGAAAGGGGGTTGTAAAGAAAGGATGTTGGGGGCTATCTCGCCTTCGGATTTCTTCAAGATTTTTGTTTGCAATTCCTTCTTTAGTTGTGTATCTAATGGAATGCCGACGTTATGACTCAGCTTTTCAAGCGAATGATCGATGATGATGGCTATATCCTTCTGTATCGCGAGTTTCACGTCTCCAAGAGATAGTGTAGACGTCCGAGAGCGATTGAGAGAAAAATGCGGTCGGATACTTGGACGGTCCTGGCTCAATACCAACAGCTTGCAGGATGTTTTAGATTCTCTGGTTAGCTGAATGAGATTCTTGATGATTGTCTTGTGTCCCTCCTCTGCGAGTTCGTCAATGCCATCTACGATGAGACGAACATTGTCGAGTTGAGAAAGAAATTTGACGAGAGGCTCTTTCAGGGCGGAGACGGAAAAGCTTTTTCGCTTGGCGATGAGCTCATCATGAAAAAAAAATATCGTGCCCGGGACTGTTCGGAGGATCTGGGCAAGGAAAGACCCGATGATGCAAGCCACAATCTGAAGGGGATCAAGGGGATCAGAGCGGTATTCGCAGAAGAAGAAGAGGGTTTGCGTGTCTGTCTTCTGAAGGAGGGTTGATATTATCTTTGAGGCCAGGACCGATTTGCCTTTTTATTGTGAGCATTGACCTTGTAAAATGATTTGGTCTGTTACTGACCAGCACCTGGTTTACCATGGAGCCACACAACGGGATCGCTTTCGCCATGTTGAAGCCAGGACTTGAATATTGCATTCCCAGAGATCCATTCACCTGTCCCAGGACAACAATGCTCCTTCAGTCCATCGAGTCTGAATTGCTGGTTGTCTTCAGTGGCATGAAGCCACTTTATGAGATCCTGAGACAGCTTGGATTCCATTTGTTCTTCTTGGTCAATTGCAGTTTCCAGTGCGATCTGCCTCAATCCCTCTGCGTGACAGATATCTTGGGATGGCGCGACTCTATCGATCAATTTACTAACTCTCTCGATGTCTTCTATGAGACTGCGAAAACGGTACCCAAACCGTCGCCACGCGGAGGAGAACAAGATTCTCCAAGCTATTCGTGTCAGAGCTACTTACTTCAGGATGAATTTCGTTCGGAGCCTCACCCGGTCTATGCGTTAGAGTGTACGTCTCCCGATGGAATTCGAGGATGTCCTCATATAGGAAGGCAAATAGCTGCTGGAAATCCTGGTCTGTCGGGAGAGTTTCGTATGCTCTGGACAGCTTTGGCAGGGAATTCCCAATCTGCGCATAAGCGGATAAAACTTTCTCTAGGGCGTGCGGATGTTCGGAGACAGCCTGTAAATGAAGTGTGAGAGACTCAAACGTATTGCTGGCTATGAGCTTCTGAGACTTACGAGGAGAACGCATTTCACGGGGGCCTGAGTACACTTGTCAGTGAAGTTTTACAAATTGCAGCGGTACCGGAGTCACTTGTGGCCAACCCAGACGTAGGAAAGATTGAGTTCGTCTTCGCTACTGCACAACGCGTTGACAGCCTCGGAGTAGCGCTCGACAGCGTCCAAGTATGGAGCGAGACGTCTGAAGTTCCTCAAGCTGTGTTGAGACGCGAGGCGCGTCTCAATTTGACGGATTGCTGCGCGTACGTCGTCCAAGGGCATTGTGCGAATCAAGTTGTCGTCTGTAATCGAGAGAACTTCCGTAAACCGGTCGCATGACGAGTTGATGAGCAGCTGTGCCATATTGGATCGGCGCGACTGGCAGCAGAAGCCAGATGAAGATCCTGACAAGTTGGCGACGTGACTTCAAAACGATAATTCGTGTCCGGTCCTCGCGTCTGGTCCTCGCGTGATCAATTCAGAGAGTGCAAACGGAGCTGAGCGCCTGCAAGCTGGCGGTCCAGATGCCAGAGGCAGATGCCAGAGGCAGATGCCAAATGTCATACATACTACGTATCATACCCCACCCGGTTACGTTTCCAGTGGCAGTGCTCACGACTGATTGGGGAGACTCGCATAGCCAACCAGATCATTCGCAGCTGCACAGAAGCGGACGACGTAATCAAGAAGGCTGCATGTGGTCATGGGCATCATCACGGGCCGGGGCCTTCTCCTCTCGACCTTGCTTCTGTTACCATCTTCAACACCAACAATACACTCTCGAAGTAAATCACCGGTCCCAAACTTTGAAATGGCTACAATTCATGAGCATCCAGCCAAAAGACGACGACGACGACTAGAGGGATCGAGCCCGCTCACACAAAACTCGGACCTGGGGCCGCGCATGCCTCCGCTGAGAGATTTTCTCAATTCTGAAGACTGGGACGGAGGCCATCATCTCTCCCCAGAGGACATCCGCACTTCGACAACAAATAAACTTCAGCCCTCGTTGGAGAAACATATATCACTACATGACCTCCAAGCGCCTATCATAATTGGCGCCACACGTTCAATCGGCACTTCTTCTGCATCCGATTGCGGTGCTGAATTTGTCTGTTTTGGAACCGTACGAGACATTCTCTTCTTGCAATTTGGTGCGTCGTTGTCAAGCTAACAGTAAAAGTTAATGACGTTTACTGCCCTCACTGCAAGCCAATCCAACTGGGAATCATCTCGCGCTTTTGGGACTCCGCTTAGACTGGGCAGCGATGGGACCCTTCGATCTTTGCACTGCAACCTCGTCTACGGCAGCTTGGAAACCCACGATGTGCAGGTGCTTGATTCCATCAGTCGTGAAGGAGTCGACGTTGAGCTCTTGTGGATGCAACGGCCGCAAGCAGAAGTCAAGACCGAAAACGAAGCTGTGGTGTGGGCTACCCTTTACGGATCTATAGGCCTTGCGGCAGGACTCTATGATCTTCTACAGCATCATGGGCGATTCTTGCAGGATCCGTCGTGTGCGCTAAGAGACGTTGCGTACTTCAATCCTCAGCGCTTCTCCAATGAACCAGACAAGCGGACCTCGCATTTCAAGGCTGCCAATTCGAAGCATGAACAAACGACAACAGCAAAGCAGGAGGAACTAGTCACCGCTCATGTGTTGGAAAGTATTTCCACCGAGTGTACTTTACCCGAGACATCAGGATCGCAGTATCTCTTGACTGAACTGATGAGGCAAGAGAAGAGAACGATGCCATAAACTTTGCCGCAGGAGCTGACAATGATCAGCCACCAGAAGCAAGGCCTCACCTTCATGATTCATCGAGAGTCAGGTTGGAGACTGGACAAGAAAGGCCAAGACATCTGGTCTTCAGTCATCAGCAGCTCTGGTGATAAAAAGTCAGTATGCCAACTCAGCTTGGGGTCAGTGAACTGATAGCTTTAGGTTTATCAACAACATTATTTCATCCTCGGAAGACAGGCAACCTTTAGACTTTAGAGGGGGGATTCTTGCTGACCTGATGGGTCTTGGGAAGACTCTGACCATGATTTCTCTCATTGCTCAAGACAAGAGTCTGGAAAAGGAGTCGAGCGTTGCGGCGTCAAACGGCAACATTCTAGGCAGAGGCACTCTTCTAGTCGTACCCCCTTCTCGTGAGTTTGGTCCTCATGACAGCGTGGGGGAAGCAATCGTTTACAGCTACAGTATTACGCAACTGGGAGGATGAACTCGAAAGGTTAGCCTCGTTCCATTGCCAAGGGCGAAACACTAGCTTCTACGATCACCAACAGTGACCAAAGGACTACTAATTGATGTAGACACTTATGTTCTGAGACTTTCCATTGGCAACCCCACCAGGGTAAACAGCGACTTCAGAAAGCCTGCGACATTGGCTTTCTCGATATCGTCATCACGAGCTACGATACACTAGCAAGCGACTTCAAACGTCAAGATCAAAGCACGATCATGGCACATGAGTGGCATCGGGTGGTTCTAGATGAAGGTGAGTGACCAGCACTTGATGTATACCGCCAGCGCCTTCCTGCGACCTAACATTCTCAGCACATGAAATAAAAAATCTGTCGACAGTCAAGGCTCAAGCGGCATGTGCGCTGAAGGCCAGCTGCAGATGGGCCGTCACCGGGACACCAATCCAAAATCGGCTTTCTGAGCTCTTCAGCCTGCTTTACTTCCTTCGTCTTGACCCGTACTGTGTCAAAGCAAATTTTGACAAAGATATCACAGATCCGTGTCGCCAGAGTAACACAACAGGGGTTCAAGCCTTGGCAAAATTGTTGGGTTTCATCATGCTGCGGCGGTCTGCCAACACGATAAAGCTACCGCGGCGAAGAGACCATCGACGATTTCTCGAGTTGACTACCGATGAGCAGGATCATTACGAGGCCGCGAAGCAGAAACTCATCAGTGACGTTAATATTCTCGTCTCATTCAAGGGCCAGGAAAGTTACAGCAATGCACTTGAGAAACTCAATGCTCTCATAGCTATTTGTAATCTGCCTCGCTTGCCCAAAATGGGTTCGCATTCGAGAGTCTCCGGATCGGAAGCACACGGCTCAGGTCCGAAGTCAGGATCAACCGATGGATCTTCAACTTCAAGTCCTATCATCAAAGAGCAATCCTCAACAAGAAGCACTACGCCACCAAGTTTCGCGTCATCCCCAACTGAGCCGTCAACCCCGGTGCCAGTACCCCCAGATTGCTGGCCAACAAAGATTCGAGCTCTCATCAAAGATCTCCAGAGCTGCGATCCAGTGACAAAAAGGTATGTATATGCCCCCAAGATTCGCTTTTTGCGCCTGACTTTTTGGAAATCGTAGCATCGTTTTTTCACAGCGCAGAGAGGTCCTGAACGCCGCAAAGCAGGCTCTCGGGAGCGTCGGCATTGGCTGCGTCCAAATTGACGGCAAGACAAGTTCAAAACTCCGAAATCAAATCATCAGCGCCTTCTCAAAGAGCGATTCGACATCCGTGCTGCTCTTTTCCTTACGCTGCGGAGGAACTGGGTAAGCCCACGAGGAGACCTGAAGAGAAAAGCAGTTGGATGAGTGATGCTAATTTTTCTGTGGATTGAACATAACTGCGGCCTCGAGGGCATATCTACTGGAGCCGCAGTGGAATCCATCGTTGGAAGAGCAAGCATTTGCCAGAATTCACCGATTTGGACAAACCCGAGAGGTCGAAACGATCCGTTTTGTGATTAAAAACTCCATTGAGAATGTACGTTCCACAGATGCCTGGTGCGATAGGAGACTGACGTGAAATGGTGCGAAAAAAAAAGTATATTTTGGAAATACAAGATATAAAACGAGACCTCATGAGCCTTCTCAAGTCGAACGACTGCAGTGATGGTCAGGTCATGGCCGATCTTGAGGTAGAATTTGCTCAAGCCTCAAGTTTTTCATTGCTGACACATAGCAGCGACTGCGGCGGCATCTGCTCTGAAGTCTGCAGTGTATGCAAGTATACCATCTTCGAAGCCACCACTCCCTAATACATGAGATATACTGGATCATTTCAATTTCATCCCACCATACGAAACACGAGAGAGAGCCATTTCTCAGAGACGTCACAGCATCGAACTTCGCGTGGGGAGGGAGGATGTTGGGCGAGATTGCAGGCTTGGACGGTCCGTGAGGGAGCTGTTTTGTGGGGCTTGCTTCGTCCCAATGGGATAGGAAGGTAGAGCTGAATCGTGAATAAGGACAGGCTAAGGTTATAATGGAGGAGTTATTGCTTCTAGGGGGGGGGGTTTCCTTTTTTTCTTTTGTCACAAAGCAAATGCGACATGGTTGTGTGGTTCATCTTCTCCCACAATAAGAGCGCACAGCAGAGCACGTATAAATTCTTCAATGCGCAGCAATATATCACTCGCATTCGAAAATGTCATTGTGATCCTCAGCAGTGAACGATGACCCCAAACTTGATGCAGCGTTACGCCTGTGCAGCGGCCAAGATCCAAATCGAAGGAGCAAGGGGGGTCAATTTGACGGCGTGCATGTTGTAGCACAATACTTGCTGCATTCAAATTGTAACGAGATAAGTACGTATAGTCAACGCAATCGGAAACACTTCTCCATGCTTTGTCCGCTTCCCATGTTTGCTATCGCCTCACCATCCATATTTCCATGAACGTAGGCTTCGCCAATGAGCTCGAAGTTCTCCCCTTCCGAATCTTGTCGCAAAATCACAGGGACGCTGCAGCCATAAAGGATGCAAACAAGGTCTCCAGCTTCCGCCGTTGCTGGACATAGTCCGGATTGGCCGCTTCCTGACGTGAAGAACCTCCTGTTCCAGGTGATGCTCCGTACTCTTTTCAGGTAGATGCTCTGCATTTCCGAACCATCCCGCAGCATTTGGCCGATGTTCAAGTCTCCGTTGTTGAACATGTCGGCTATTTCAAGAGAGCGAAGACAGATCCTCTGGTACCATCTTGGCGGAACCTGTCCCTGCGAGTCCCTATCCGCTACCAACGTACGCCACACTCTGTCCGGCACGCTGTCGGGATGAGCGTGAATCCCTTCCCAACCACACATGCGCAACGATTCTCGGAGAATAAGACCTGCCGTGGTACGAGGGGAAATCTGACTGATAGACCCTAGCTGAAGTCCCTCTGAGAGGAGGAAAATTCCAGCGTTTGGGTCGCAGCACTTCACACTAGGAGAGCCGAGAATCCTCGTCTTTGGTTCTCTATGCGGTCTCCAATCAGAGCATGGTTTCTGCCCGGGCAGAGATGCCGTGTCTCGTGTCTCGAATCGTGCATGAACGCCGCGACCCGCAGAAGCGTCATACCATTTTCGACATGCTAATCCAACCAGACTGTCCCCGTTTTTCCGGCCATTGTAGACTTCATCTGGAACACCAAACTCCGAGTTAGACAATGAAGGAGCCCAAGATGGAATTATCTGCTCCGGCCTGGTAGGAATCGTCCAAGGGCGACAAACAATGTCGAGAGAATCGGATGACTTGATACAGAATTCGGTAAAGTCTCGGTAGACCTCGACGACGTCTTTCTCATAATTGACCTCGACTCGGATTCTGTCCTTCTGGGCCATCCCCTCTCGTGACTCATTTGTGACCAAGGGCTGGAAATGATCACTCGCAATAGACAATAGACTGTACACAAGATCGCGCGGGTTGCTGGCGCCGAAAGTTTTCAAGCTCGTGACCAACAACTCGAGACTCTTGATCGGTCTTGCAATATCGCCAACTCCTGTTCTCAGGAACAAGTTTCGTGTCGCTTCAAGTAAGACATTCGCGCCAAACGACTGTATGTCGCCCAGTGTACGTGGCCCATATCTCCACTCCTCAAAGTCGAACAGATCCTTGATGCGATCTTGGTTGGCAATGAAGAGGGAGACGGCGTCGGCGAAGTCGTCCCATTGTACCATTTTGCGTCCGCAGTGCAACGATGCAGACGAAGCGAGCGAAATTTCTTGCACGACCCATCGACGCGAGAACCAACGGTCCCTCATGAGTTCCGCGAGAGCTGCCCAGTTCTTCGCTTCCCTCTTGTCCTTGGTGCACCTATCCAGCACCGCCATGTCCATAATTCTGGGGATGAAACTCATGGCAGAATCGCTCCTTCCATCATCGTCACCCTCCCCCAGCCAGACACACACATTGTCGGCCATTTTATAAATGTCACCCATCTTGCTGAGTTGTCGCGTTTTCTCGCCCAGGTCGGCCTGGTTGATGCAAGTGGCATCAGCCCAGAGAGCGATGCCCTCGCAACGCGAGTCTCCTAAGGTTTGAAGCAGTTTTCTCTGGAAGTTCGGGCAAAATGGCATCTCCTTCCTGCATCAGATAAGTCCGTAGTTCACAGTATTCAGGTTCAATAACTCTGTATGGGATGCGATCACCCACCTCCTGCAATCATCAAGAATGCGATGTCAAGACTCGTCAATAGCCAATTGGGTCGAGAATCACTTACAATCTGTGATGGATAGAAAAGGTGTTATTGGTATCTTCAGCATGACAATCTCAGCCACGGAGAACTTACGATCTGCAACGGTAAGAGGCCGTGCTTAGTAAGTGTAAGGTTCCAATCAAATGGCTGGAGTATTTATTTTATATTCCAACCCATACGAGGTTTCCTCACCGTCTCCAGTCATAAAGAAGCTGCTTAGTGTATGCCAACTTTCCAAATGTGGCAAAAGGAGACGCACGAGCTTCCGTTAATTCAGACAAAGTGATCAGCCTACGTATTTTTGCTACTTTCAGTCTTGCCACGGTTCTTACCTTCGCTGCTGACAATCGGTTAGGCACAATCAGAACGAGTCTGTACATGAGCTTTGCAAGCGTGGCATTCGGTCATTGGTTGCTGCAGTTCCGTAGCGACACCGATCTGTACGCTTTTTCAGACACGATCAGGACAGGCAGGAAATGGCGGGAATGTCTGACATGAGGCGCCATGGCCAAGGGTTGGAGGAAGGTTGTAGACGAAACTAGACGGACAACGAAGCTTCCCTCCGCCTCATACTATCGTTTCCCAAGCCTGAAGAATGCCCGGCTAAACCGCACGCGCGAGGAGGGGGGGAATCATCTTTTCACACCTGTTGCTACTCACAGATAACGTCGGTGCACTTGATGACGCGCATGTTCGATTTCCCCTTCTCCTTTTTTGTCCGAAGTCAATCCGAGGTGGCGATCCAGCGTGTTGTGTTCGCCGTGCCACGGTGCGCTGGCGATGTAGAGGTACTGTTCTTTGTCTTGACCAAGAGGGGTGCCTCTCTGTATCTCTGACGAGGGAGGCGGCAGAGGGCTACTGCGTGACTCCCTCCATTCACGACGATTCCAGCCATAATTACCCCGTTTGGAAACCACTGGCAACGAAACGGCAAGGAGAACGCCGATACAAGGAAACAAGCTTCAGGCGGCCTCCTTTTGTTGCATCTTTGGGCTTCTACGAACAGCATGACAAGACTCGGAAGAAAGGTGGTACCGCGCGCAATCATCCATGTCCCCATCCACAAGGCATCAGGTAACAAGGCATCATCGGCTCCGCTCCCGTGACCCAGGCCGTTATCGTCGGCCGGGTCGTGGCCGGAATAGGAGGTTCTGGCATCTACGTCGGCACTATCAACGTCATCTCGACCATGACTACTCCCACCGAACGTAACACGTACCTCAGCAATGTCGGCCTCGCCTGGGGCATCGGTGCCGTTCTGGGTCCGCTTGTTGGCGGCGCTTTCGCCCAATCCTCGGCTTCCTGGCGATGGGCTTTCTACATAAACGTCGTTATTGCAGCGCTGACTTCGCCGATTCTCGTGTGATATATCCCACCCGTGATCCCGCCTATGGGCAAAGGTCCGCTTTGGCGACGGATTCGCCAGATTGACTGCGTCGGCGCAGCCTTGTTCCTCGGAGGCGTCTTCTGCATCGTGGCCATCCTCGGTTTTGCTGGCGTTCTCTACCCTTGGGGCAGCGGTCGAATGATTGGCCAATACGTCGCCGCACTTATTGCATGGACGGCATTTGTTGTCCAACAGCGGTTCTGGTTCTTCACCAAGGATAGGATCTTTGTTGTTCACTTCGTGGGCAGCTTGGACATGGTACTCCTCTTTTGCTGGACAGCGATTCCCATTTCCAACATCACAGTAACCATCTATACCCTACCGCTCCTGTTTCAATTTGCCCGCGATGACACTCCACTGCAAGCTGCTCTCTGGACACTGCACTTCATCGGCGCCATGGTGATGATCGGAGGACCTCTCGGACCCCTATTTCCCGAATACCCAGTCTACAGGGTGCGGTATGCGATCGCGAGCGTGCTGATGCTCATCGCCGGAGGGCTCGTGACTACAGTCGATCACGACATCAGTCGGGGAGCGCTTTGCGGCTTCATGGTTCTTCAAAGCTGCGGCTGCGGCGCCATTGTTCAGTTGGGTTTCACCATCGGCCAAGCCAAGGTGCCGCGGAAATCCG
Organism: Hypocrella siamensis; assembly: GCA_000731825.1. Lineage (NCBI taxonomy): Eukaryota > Fungi > Ascomycota > Sordariomycetes > Hypocreales > Clavicipitaceae > Hypocrella > Hypocrella siamensis. The sequence goes on along the minus strand of JMQE01001856.1, from coordinate 5,056 downwards.
AGGGCGACGTGTCTGCATTCTTGACGTGCGCGCAAATGTCTTCCCTGGCCATCGCGCTCGGCATCGCCACGTCTGTCCTCATTAACAAATCTACCAATGACATAGCGGCTGCCTACCCAGAGCTCCCGCTCGAGGCAATCGAGTCGACCATCAGCGGTGTGAGGTCCGAAATAATTGAGCAGCTTGGAAGCGGGGCCAGGCTTGCCATAGCGAGAATCGTGGCCTCGCAATGTAGGCCGCGTCTTCTATCTGAACGTTGCGGGGGTAGGACTCGGATTTATTTGCATGCTGTCCATGAAGTTTGCGCGAGTCGATTTGACGGCAAAGGCCCTGGACGGGGATGGAGAAGATGTGAGGCTAGGACATGTCCCTGACTGACCATACATACAGTGATATGACAAAGGTTTTTGGCCGCCAAACCCCACTGCTCATACCTTTAGGCGGCCAAAAACATCGATTAAAATACTAAGTACTTGTATATACCTTCCTCTATTAAATATCTATAGTATCCTACATATGCCCATCTCTGCTTAGTACCTACAGTATCCTGTATATATCTACCTTTTCTAGGTAGGCATACAGTATCTTGACAGATGTTTTTGGCCGCCTAGGGTCTGGCAGCCAAAAAGCTTTGTCATATCACTGTACCTTGAGTTGCGTCGTAAAGATTAATACCATTTGGCATCTCATACAAGACGTTGTATTATGTGCGGGCTTTTGCTTCTGAGCGTGCGACCGGAATGCCGGGAAATGTGCTACGTGGTGTAGATGGAGAGAGACACTAGGGTCCGAAAGGAGGCGGATGAAGAGAGCAACCAGCATCTTGCTCGTGTCCGCCGCCATGGGCCTCCTACGAGTAACATGACAAGACACATTCTCACAGTATCAAGGCGTTACCGTGCCCAATCATCCGCATTTCATCAACAAGGCATCATCGGTATATCAAAACGTTCGTTCTATACTACCGAAACCATCATTCCAAAGCCCCGACGCCCGCTCGCCGTCACGTCCGCCCTTGCTGCCGACTATAGCTTGCCAAAGATCGACGTCATGAGGACCCTAGTCACACGATATGGATCGGCGTTGGACGCGGGTCGCCGGTCTTCAAAGTATCCGTAGCCCTTGGCGGCAGTTTCGCGAGGCACGCGAATAGAGGTGCCACGGTTGGCAATCCCCCATGTAAAGGTCTCAATCGATCCCGTTTCGTGTCGTCCCGTGAGGCGCTTCTCGTTGTCTTCGCCATACTCTTTGATGCACTCGACGTGGAAAGGTTCGAGTTTCTTGAGCGCCTCCTCAATGTGCTTCATGCCTCCCTCTCTACGCATCTCCTTGGTAGAGAAGTTGGAGTGAAGGCCGGCACCGTTCCAGTCGCCGTCCATGGGCTTGGGGTGGAAGGTCACCTTGACTCCGAATTCTTCTGCGACTCTCTGGAGGATGAACCTCGCCATCCAGAGCTCATCACCCACTATACGCGGTACCCGTCAGCTCTCACTCGACTTTGGCCCTGGCGTTCCGCAGCAGCAGCAGCCTCTTGGCGGCAACCGCTTCGATGCGCTTCCAGCAGTCCGCCACCGAATCATACTTACTTTTGATGCCATCGCAAGGTCCCACTTGAAATTCCCACTGCGCTTTCATGACTTCGGCGTTGGTACCGGAGATGCGCACGCCGGCGTCTTTGATTTATTTGGTCAGCAGAGATTTCAGAACCCGACATGATCAGACGAGCCGCTTTTCAGATTGAATAACTTACACAGACAAGCCTTGTAGTGGGCGTCGACAATGTCGCGCTGCACTACCTTGCCAGTCCCGACACCGCAGTAGTAAGGACCTTGACTGCAGTGGCCAAAAGAATCAGTCAGAGTTACCTCGCACCGGAGCTTTCAACTTGAGGGCAAACGAACGGGGCAGGGAATCCACCAACGGGCCAGCCGTATGGCCGGTCGTCCTGGTCCATGAGAGTGTACTCTTGCTCGAGACCAAACCAAGGCTCGTGCTCGCCATACGCCTCCATCACCTTGGCGCACTCGTGGCGGAAGTTGAACTTGTTTGGAGTACCATCGGCATTCCAGCACTCGCAGAGGACGATGATGTTGGGAGGTCCGCGGAAAGGGTCGGGATAGACAGCGCAGGGGCGCAGATACACGTCCGAGTTGTCTCCGGGGGCCTGCTCGGTGGAGGAACCGTCAAAGTTCCAATCCGGGAGGTCTTTGGCCTCGTACTTCTTGTCCGGGAGAGTCTGCCAGCAAGTAAATGGTCAGCCTTTTTTTTTTTTTTTTTTTTTTTTCGTCCAGAAAGCTGGAGAGGATATGCGCGGCAAGAGGGCGGCGCGGCGACACACGACAAGCCCCCGATTTCGCTCCGAGTCTGGCCGCCCACATCTGACTTGGCGATGAAGGCGCCACGAACCTTTGTTCGCGCGATGGGGGCAGCGGCTGACGGGGGGAAAGGATTGGATTGCGGGGCGATTTCCCGTTGTTGCTTTGGCTGGGCACTTGGGCAACGTTGGTCCGCATTGGCCCGTTGGCGCCAAGAAGCAAAACCGACTCGCGAACGCTCATCAAATCAGGACTCGTGCGTTCTAGCCCGGGCGGAACAAATCGGGAATCTCGCTCCACCAGCTGGTATTGGGGGCAGGGGTGGAGGGGCCGCAGGTCATGTCGTGTGTGTGTGTGTGTGTGTGTGTGTGTGTGTGTGTCTTGTGTCGTATATCGTGTGCGCGTATGTGTCTTTGTGTATGCAAGTGTGCGTGTGTGTGCGCGTGCTAGGCCAGAAGGCCAGGGGTAACGCTCGTCAATCGACTCACCCTGGATTTTGATCGAGTGCCACTGTGAGCATCGATCCAGACGTACTCGGCCATGATGGAGCCCTTTTGATCGAGCGCGAGGTATTTGTTGAGCTGCGAAGCCAGTCAGATCTCTCTCTATTTCCAATCGGATGCATGGTACAATAGGCGGTGCATACAGTTTCCGTTCTGGACGCCTGCGCAGAATTTGCTGTCAGCATGTTTTTGCGAGATTCCGAGCTGGCCTCGCCGAGGTTGTGAGCCACACTCACCATGATTGCGGTCAAGTATGAAGAGCGAAGCGGGAAAGAGGCAGTAAGGGATGCAGTCGCAAGAGAAAGGTTGGGTCAGTCGCGGTGCTAACAAGGTGCTAATTGTGCAGCGAAGTGGTGAGAATATGTAGAAGGGGATTGTTTAACGGACAAGAGTAATAAAGATAGGACGGGGGGGGAAGGCGAGGGTTTTACGAGTTCCAGGCATCTATCGTATCTCAACAGGCGCACTACGGTGGCTTGCAAGCTTCGCATGGTCGGTCTATTGACACGCCCAACGCCCCCTCCCTCCTCCGGCCATTACCCCACCAGCCGTTGGCCCTTGGGTAACGAAGCGCCAGACGAGGGGCGCTATGGCTGGGCTGCTGGCTGACACCAGACCGCATACGTAGACGCACAATACCTGCTGTGAGCTGCCTGAAGAGTCAAGTCAAGCTGTTGCCCCCCGGGCGCCTTGTGCGCCGATCCTCGGCGGCTTCGGCCGTCGTCGATTTTCTTTTTTCTTTGGCACGCACATGCATCACTGCAACATGGCAAAAGCAGCGTCTACTTTGTACAACTTGGAATGCGCCTCAGGCCACGAAAAAAAAAACCAGCCGTCTGCCGTCTTGTGCCCCGGGCCTTCAACGGACACGTAGAGGAGGTACTGCATACCTAGCTATGAATATGTACCGATCACCGTCCGACCCCTCATTTCAGCCGAGGCCTGCTGCAGGGCAGACGGCAGAAAGCTTGAACATGATCTCTGTGCAAGTGTACAAAAAGAAGCTGACCTCTGCCGTGTCCCGCGTTTCGTAAAGCGAGTGACGTCCTTGTGGGATGTTGATGCTGCCTCGCCCCCTTTTGGCAAGGACAGCCCAACGCCCGGCCGTTTCTGTTGGGGCTGTGTGCTGTCCTCTCTCTTTTTTTTTTTGTATTGTTCGGCTGGACTAGAGATCTTTTTTTGGTCCTCTTTATCCGTCAAGTCAAGGTTGCCTACGGAGCGTATTTCCTTTCCAGCCAATGCATGTGGATTTGCCCGGACTATGACGGACCCCCTTTGTCACGCACGCCCCCCCTTCTTCCCTGTCGGCTTATCGCCAAGACCTGATTGGTTCAGAAGCAAACAGCCCATTTCCTTGTAGTCATTAAAATAGAACTTTTCTCGTAGAACAACTAGGCTGAGCCCGTGAAGGGCTGTTGCCCGAAAATCGCTCATGGCGAGTGTCGTCAGGATTGCAGTGTACGTGTTGGGCAAAGAAGGAGAAGAAAATTTTTCCCACTTATACTCGTGCAGCTTTCCCGAGCAAGCATTGACATCTTGCACCACGGCTGCATACAACAGCGGGCTGGAATGTAACGCTCGAGGAGAGAAAGCTTGGGAAGCTTTGACGTAATTCCTAGGATGGGGTATGATTACAGTTGCCAACGGCTCTGGGCGAGGAGAAATATACTATTTACGCCGTTCGATCTAATAGCTCACTCACAAAGCTTTTATCGATTTTCGCCCTCGTTCTGTGAATCGATTGCATGTTGTGAGCATCCTTGCAGGATAACATGTTGTCGATAGAATCTAGAGGATTTGGCATGCTTCTAAATACGACGCTGTGCCTTGCCACGCACATCTCCCCCGATTCCCCCGCCGAATATCTGTGGGAGAGGAGGGGGGGAGAGTCCCACGGAACCCTTGCTGCCTTCAACGTCACAAGCCCACCAACAGTGGTATGACAAGTTTTTGTATGTACCCTTTTTCCTTGTTCCCAAATACTCAGCCCGCTTTTGACTAGAATAAAATGATTGAACTACACGAAAATTCGCATTGCCACCATTCTTGGCACCGACAACCTGTCACCTGTGTGCTCGACTGTCCCTGACTTTTGCGATTTGCAAGTATGTAGTATTGAGTGACTCAACTGAAGCACAGTTAAGTTACAGCTGCCGCCCCCCCCCCCCCCCCCCCCCCCCCCTCCTCTCTCGCGGGAACGATGGTGTCCAGGCCATGGGCGGCGTCCGCCATGACCTG